>VWZX01005517.1:1656038-1672620 GCA_013399015.1 Galbula dea
GACTCTGGGATGCATCTCATCAGGGCCCATGGACTTATTTACATTTAGGTTCCTCAGGAGGTCACAAACCTGACCTTCACATACAGTATAGGAGGCATTCCATTACCCTGTTCCCCACGCTGTGGCTTTTTAACTTGGGAGGTGTTGGGAGACAGGTTGCCAGTGAAGACTGAGGAAAAAAAGTTGTTGAGAACCTCTGCCTTCTCCTCATCTCTTGTTAGTAGCTCACCGTTCTTGCTCTTCACAGGGGGATATTCTCTTTGATCTTCCTTTTTTCATTCATGTACCTATAGAATCCCTTCTTGTTATTCTTTGCATCCCTTGCTAAGTTCAGCTCCAGCTGTGCCCTGGCCTTCCTGACTTCATCTCTACACCTACGGGCAGCATCCCTATACTTTTCCCAGGATCCCTGTCCCTGTTTCCACTGCCTGTGCAGCTCCTGTGCCTGGGGGGAGATCACACCACGGGCAGCAACCCTGCACACTCAGTGGGGCTCGTTTTAGCCTTTTCCTGACCCCTCCACAAGACTATTTAGCAGGGCACCACGAGAGCCCCCAGCACTGCAAGGGCTTCCTGGGAACATGGGTGTGTTGCTCCACATAGTCCAAGCATTCACTCCGACTCAGGAGCTGCCTGTGGTGTCCCCAGCCCTTCCTGGCCCCACAACATCTCACAGGACTCTGGTTTGGCAGTACCTCTCTTCAGTCCCACTTCTCCTGCCCCAGGACAGGATATAAATACTCCTGTGCCACTTAGAGCAGGCTCCTTTTCTCAGCCAGGGGTGGGAGCAACAAAGGAAAGAGGTGTTTCTGTCCCAGATGACAGTGCTACAAGGACAGTCAAGCCCAGGGTGTCAGGGTGGATGGAGCATCCCATGGAGACCCTGAACTACCCACCTGCAAGGCTGCAGCTCTGCTCAACAGACGACAGATTTGATGGGACTCAATCTTGTTTCTGGGCAAGGGTCAGAAGCACTCCCTGGGAGGACAGAGCCTGGCCTATTCCTGTGATTGCCCAGAGGTTCTGTGTGCTCTGCAGAACAGGCAGCTGCCACCTGCTTCCAGCTCCTGGGAGAAGGGAAGAAGTGTTGTCTCCTTGCCCTGTCTGGCAGCCCAGAGACCAAAGGGCTTCACCTCAGCAGGTCACTGAGATCCAGTTCACTGTTCCTCTGTGACTGTGGAGATATGGAAGTGTATGGGATGGAGCAGGACCGCAGACTCCTCTGCCACAGGAGAAGTAAACTAGCACCGCAGGACAGAAAACTGGATGTGGTGGAGATTCATAGACGGTCCAGCAGTTTCCATGCCGGGAGTGTTGTTGGTTCAGATGTCCCACTCCAGGCCAGTTTGACAGTGTGGAGCACCAGCCAGGCTGGCATTCCAGAGCCCTCTGCTCCCTTCTCTCCTCAGCTCTCTGGCAGCTCTCTGCTTTCTGGCCTTAAGCAGCATTGGGCTCTGCCAGAGCATGATGGCCCCTTGCCAAGCAGCTGTACTAAAGCCATCCACTCTAGGCACTGTGCTATGCAACTGATTCTTCCTGTCCCTCTGCCAGCCTCAGGAGCAACACAATCTTCACCTGATGGATGAGCCCTGTGCTTTTGGGCTGCCATGCATGCCACTCAGGGGTCTCCACCAGCTGCAGCTCTTCTCATTACACAGCCCCTTGGCTGAGATTGTGCCTGGGGAGCAGGCATTGGGTGCACACCCAGCTCTGAGTTGTTGGGCAGCACAGCTGGCAGCAGCCCCCCTGCATTTGGGGTGTGTGTGGGAATCCTGCTGGCAACCTTGAACTGGTAGGGGTGCAACTGATTTGTTTCCCAGGCCCTCTGACAGCAGCAGCACTGGGACAACAGTACAACCAGTATCCATACTGGTGTACAGATGGCAGTCTTGATGCTGGGCTTCCTGCACAGGTCACCTAGCTGCAGAAGCACATTGAGCTATGCTGATAAAGTGGCCTTGGATGCGCAGTTCTCAGCACATGCAGTGGTATTTATTCTGCTCCCATAGATCTGCACCTTTCCTGGTTTCATTTACCCCAGGTAATAAACCAGCCACATCCTTGCAGACCCACTGCAAAGGGCCAGTGCAGGAGGGAGCCCATAGTCCTGCTCCACTCCATGCAGCATTCCCCTGGGGCTCCCCAGGACAGTGAGGAGCAGATGCATCCAGCATAACCAGTACAGCCTCTGAGAAGCAGACCTCCTTTTTCCTGTGAAAGTGGAGCAAGGAGAGATTTAGAAACCACTCAGGGAGTGCACACAGAGCCTCTTCACAGAATCACAGAATATTAGGAGTTGGAAGGGACCTCGAAAGATCCAACCCCCCTGCCACAGCAGGATTCCCTAGACCAGGTCACACAGAAGCGCTCTGGAGAGAGCAGGGAGGGCTGCAGGCTGGTGCCCAGCACATTTGCACTGGGGAGGTGTAGGTGTGTTCTCATCTGCTTGCAGAAAGCACAGGGCGGCTGTCATGTGCCGGCGCAGGTGGGCAAATCGCCCAGCAAATGGGACAAATCTATACTAGTGAGCAAAAGCCTGGGTGGGCACAGAGGGGCTGCTCCCTGGAGGCTTTCCCAGGCAGGGGACAAGTACAGCAAGAGGAGGAGAGTGAGTTCTTTAGGTTTCCTTTGTAGATGCTAAACATAATGTTAAACACCAGTGATGGAATTCTGTGCCAGCATGTGCCTGGGGCTGGTCTGGCCCAGGAGCCAGGGACACCTGCCTGACTCAAGGGTAAGATGATGTAGACCAGGGTAGGGACCTGGCTGCAATGACACATGGGGAGAATTCATTCTTTTATGACCATGGCCTTTCCCCCAAGGCATGGCAGCAGAGAGGAGTACATGGACAGGCCTTACTCTGCTGTCTTGCCGGTGCTGCCGTGGCAGCACAGACCCACAGGCAGCACAGGGCTGCACAGGCTGCTGAAGTCCTGGCAGCAGAGAGAGGAGGGACCCGGGATTCCTCTTTCCTTCCTGCTTTTGTCTACTTCAACAGCAGGCAGAAGCTCTCCCGGCCTCATCCTTCCTCCTCTGGAAACACCTGACACCCATAGACCTGTGTTACTCCTGCTCTCCCCACACCCAACACTTTGTGACCACTCCCAAGGTCACAAATTAGCTGGACTTGGCTGTCCCCATCTCCCAGGGGAGGAGGACCTGCCACTCCGTGGGGTTGCTTTGATCAGGCACCCATCCCTGGCTACAAAAGCAGCTGGACAGGCTCAGGGAGGATGGGGTGGGGGTGGGGGGGGCACAAGGATAGCTCTTTACTGCACCGTGCTGTTTGCCCATGGCAAGCATATGTGTAGCCTGTTGCTGCCACTCCTCTGCATGTCGACACCTGGGCAGCTTCCATGGAACACTGTGGTATTATAAACAGTGACATCACGTTGGCCAAGTTTCAGGGCTCTCAGACCTGCTTCCCGGGAGGTCCCATGGCAGAGGGCCCTGGTGGTTCCCAGCCCCCCAGGTAGAGGAGAAGCTCCTCTGACTCCCTGGATGCCGGAGCATCAGGGCTCTGTGCCTTCTCCTCTGCCTGTTGTGTATTGCACCCTTGGATGTGAGGATGTGCTAAGATCTTCCCAGACAGCAGGTTCCTGGGTACCATGTAGCTGTATTAGTGCTGAGTCTGGCATGGATAGGCTAGAGCAGCGGGACATTGGGATGGATGTAGGGCTGTCCCCGCACCCCCCCCTCCCCCCCGGAAATATGGCAGGACATAGGAGCGGGTGCACCACACAGAGACATGGCAGGACATGGGTGAAGGGCTGCTCCCCAGCTCTCACCCTGGGGTATGGATGGAGGCTGGGCAGGGCAGAGGGGGTGTGCAGGGGATACACATGGGAGGGTGTCTCTGCACTCTGGCAGTCAGCCAGGGGTAGGAGAGGGGAGCATCACAGCAGCTTTGCTGTAGTCAGACCAGCCATGGGGACCATCTGCCTGCACAGAACTGATGAACTGCTGCCATTGGCTTAAGACAGGGCACTCGTGCCTAAGCATGTTCCAATTTCTTAGGTGTGACTCATGTCCTGCTGGGAGCCAGGGCAGGATCAAATGTGATGGATTCCTCACATCCTGCTGCTGACACCTGCACTTGGTAGCCTCCTGCCTGCCCCAGGGGTGCTGCGTCACCCAGGATGGGAAGGAGCTGTGTGACAAGGAAAGCCCCACTTACGGGGCACCACACTGCCCAAGGAGGAGCAGTGCTGCTGCAGGCACTGAGGACTCCAGCTGTCATGCCTGGCTGGCACATATGGGAACCAGCACGCAGAAAGCACGCATTTCTTCTTTATGAGCTAGAAGCAATTTGCCCCAAGTGTGGATGTTTAAGGCCAGGCTGGATGTGGCCCTGGATGACCTGGTCTAGTGCATGTGGCATCCCTGCCCATGGCAGGGGGGTTGGAACTAGATGATCTATAAGGTCCCTTCCAACCTGAGCCATTCTATGATTCTGTGATGATCTCCAGGGCTGGATCTCTGTTGTGTCTCCTTACGTGTACACAAGGATGAGAGTGGGTAGGTTTGTCCATCTGTCCCCAGGCTCTATTCTGTATGCTCATGCTGCCCACAGATGTGCGGGCAGCCTGGCCTAAGGCTGTGTGCGTGTGGCAGGCAGCTGCAGAGTGCTGCAGACTGAAGTCATGCATGCTGAGCATTGGTGCACATCTTGCTTTGCCAGGGGCCTGGCTCTGCACTGCTGTCCCACTGCAAACAGGTGCAATTGCTGGCAAGAGCTCAGGGGGCTCAGTCTGCACAGGGCATACATGCACACTTCTTGGTGGGAGCCTCTTAGAGAGAGAGGACATACATACATTGGGTCAGCCAGTATGCCTTCTCTGCCTGCACCATAACCTGGTCCAGCTCACATTTTGTTGTGGGGGCTGCAGTGCCAGAGCGCTAAGCTCCTGCCCTGCCACAGCCTTGGCTAGCAGGAGTTAAACCCTACATAAATTAATTTCTTGGACCTAGAGTGGGTGTGTGAACCAGGGCTCAGGGAGACCATAGCTCCTTGCCATTCCAAAAGCCCTACTTGGAGCTGGAGAGAAAGACCTTGGTGCTTTCAGATTAGAGGGAGACTTGATCTCAGCCTCAGTTCTGGGACCTTGCATGAGGCCCTGGCTGTGTGTGTAGTGGGGAGGGACACTGCTTCAGTATGTCCACGGGCAGGACATTCCTAAGAGATGACCTGTCCCTTCCCCTGCCCCCTCCTCCGCCTTTCCAATTTCTTTGTCACACTAAGCTATTTTTTCCCTTTTTGGGACACCTCTAGAGTCTATAAATCACAATGCTGAGATTGTGCTCAATGCTGTGGCCAAGAAAGGAAGGGTTTGAAAAAAGGACAGGGGTCCAGGAAAGATGCCACTCCTGGTAACTTACCCTTAAAACCCAGGCTTCAGACACCCCCAAATATACTAGCCCTTCCAGGGGCTTCCCAGAAGACCTCACAGCAGCCACCTGCATATCCAAGGACCTCACCTGTTAGAAGTTTTCGCCATCTGGATGCTGAGGGGGAGCCAAGGGATCAGTTTTTCAGATTGTCCTAAAAACTAGCTTCATTCACAAGCTGTGTGTTGGGAACAGGATGACCCTTCTTGCAGTGATGGTTCAGGGAAAGGTCCTCAGGGTCACTGGGACTAAAGGAGAGAAACAAAAGTGGCACCACTGTGCATCCTGCACAACCCACTCTTGGCAAGGCAGGCTGCAGGTAGCCCCAGTGAGAGGCACAGCTTCTCCTCTAGGACTGGAGGGTTGGGGACTTATCCTAGACTTACCCTAGAGGGGCTGTGGGCAGGTGCAAAGCCCAGGCAGGACCCCTTGTGCCTCACTACTCACTCAGTGGCTGCTCTCTCATTATGGCATTAAGGCCTAACACTCCCCTGGCAGCACAGAAACAGCATCACAGGCAACACATTGCTCCAAGAAATCTAGAAGCGGTAATGTTATGGAAAATCTGTAAGACACCAGTCCTGGTACTTGTTAATTAGTTAAATCGTATGCTGACAAAGGACTGTCTGGTGTACTGCACCCAGTGGGTCATGTCCTGCCACTCAGGGCAAGGCTTGGCTATGTGTCACATCTCCACATTTCTCTCAGTCTGCCAGTCAGGGGTGGCACACCCACACTCCAAGACTGTCATGTCCTTATGGACCTAGAGGATGAGCTTTGCTCTGCTGCTCTCTGGTGACAGCTCTGATTGCTTCAGCACTTGCCTTTTCTGATCATACTTTCTCCCTAGGGAATCCTGCTGTGGCAGGATGGTTGGACTAGATGATCTTTCGAGGTCCCTTCCAACTCCTAACATTCTGTGATTCTGTGACTTGCTTCTCCACCGAGACAGTCAAAAGGAATTAAGAAAACTTGGTGAAATGTTACCGAATCTGCATATGCTCTTTGGGGCTGCTTCTCCCCAGGACCATTCTTCCTCCCTCCTGCAGCTCAGTGCTGTGTCCTCTTGCACTACCCGAGTCTCACAGGCTCTCTCTGAGGAGACATTTCTTGGCAACACTGTACCTTCTGTGTGCAAAACATCAAATGTTTTCCTAGTTGTAAGAAATCTCACTTGTTACTGGTCTTTTCCATTATTTTTATAGTTGTTCATAAGACTTTGATGCATGGCTTGGTTGACTACTAAGATCCTTCTTCTGTTCCCAATCTTGCTTTGCATTAGCTCAAATATGAAAGCTGCGCCTTGGAGGCCATCTGTGCAGGGAGTGATAGTCTTATGCCAGGGTTGGTTTCCGTTCTTCTTGTCTCGTCTAGAGACCTTATATAAGAAAGAGCCAAACAGCCACCTAGTCAGGAGTCTTCCTTCCACAGCTGTGACTCTTCCAGTTCTTGCACTGGAGTCTTAATCCTTGTTAGTATGTCTAGTCTGCTGCAGGCTCAGATATGTTGCATTAAAACACCCTGTCCACACACAAAAAGATTCCTAGCACACCATTCAGCATTTCATATGTGGTCTCAGATTCACTTTGGAGATGGAAGATTAATTTATCCACTGCAAAGGCAGTACTAACAGGTCCTTATCCCACAGCAAATGCTCCCAACAGCACCCCATGTTGCTCCGCTGGCTTCCTGTCTCTCTATGATGTGCTTTCCTACCCTTCCCTTTTCTGGATGTTCTCTTTCCTACCTTTCCCTTTTCCTTTCCTTTTTTATGCTTCTAAGTCACTAAATTGGGGTCATCTGCAGCTCCAGTGTGTGTGGAGGTCATAAACCAGCGCTGTACTCCTCGTGACTCAATTACAGCTATTGTACCACAATTCAACGGGAGATCCTGTGTTTCAGTGACTGTTGAGCTCCTGCTCCAGTTTCCCAGGCTGCAAACAGCTCAGATGCAGATAAGCATGTGAGTTTTTCACTGCTACTGTACTGAGTGTGGATGCATGCAGCTTCCAATGCTCCCATGGATGTACTGATGATGATGTACTGAATAGAGCCTGGATGTACTGCACGTGCTTGGACCCTGTCCTGGCCGGACCCTTTGACCTTCCAGCTCTTGTGCTGATATTTTCTGTGTCTCAGGGGCTCTTCATGCTTGTTCAGAATAAAGGCTCTGCCAAGAAGGGTACTGTTTCTCCACTCTTTCTCACCACACAATTGAGACAGAAGAGCAGATGCCTTCTGTTTGTGGCACTCTGCAGTCCTGTGCCTTCCCACCTCTGCCACCAACACCTCCCAAAAATCCAGTACTCTGAGCCTTAGTGAGGGGAAAGACTGTTACCTGTAACAAAGACTACATTAGACATCCTTTAAAGAAGTTACTAGAGGTGACTTTGAAGTAAGTTTTAAATTCAACTTCCACCCAAAGAAAAGGAGCAAGAAGGGTTTCTCTGGTACCAGGCAGAAAGGTGCCAAACCTCACTGCAGGAACACCAGCCCTTCACAGCATCAGATGCCTCAGAGTACGTTTAGGGCAAATGGACTTTTCCTAGGCTTATCTCCAGTTCTACTTGTAAGAGCCACAGAGGATTTTATATTCACAGTTTTGAATGCTGCAGTTTGCTCTCTTGAGTAGTTTTGCTATCTTGCTGTCCCCACAGAAACCTCTTGACCACCACCATACTTCACAGCAAAACACACTGTATAACCTAGCTAGAAACATGTGACTGACAGCTATTGCCTACCACTGCACAATTTCTTCTTTCTGCTCATTGGTATGATGGCACATGCAGAAATCTTACAATAACCTTTCACAAAAACCTTTGCTATTTCTCACAAGTTGTGCTCACATTTGGAGGTCCTTTATGCTGTATCTGGTCCTTTCAGGAAACTGCTCTGCCAACCACCGAAACTAGAGGGAATGGGCTCAAGTTGTGCCAGGGTAGGTTTACATTAGATATTAGGAAGAATTTCTTTACTGAAAGAGTGGCGAGATATTGGAATAGGCTGCCCAGGGAGGTGGTGGAGTTGCCATCCCTGGAGGTTTTTAAGAAGTGTATAGATGTGGTTCTTCAGGGGATGATTTAGGGATAAGAGTAGTGTAGGGCTATCGGTTGGACTAGATGATCTTGAGGGTCCTTTCCAACTGTAATGATTCTGTGATTCTGAGTGCAAGTAAGACTTGTTTTTTGTCCACCCCGCCCAGTTGTCCCATCATCTTCCCATATGCACTCTTTCTCTTATTCCTTGTTCTCAGTGGAAAAGTCTGTCAGATGAAAATCTGTCTTTTAGAATTAATGAGGATAAATTGCCTTTCCCCCCCTCTTGTTATGACAGTGGGTGGATTAAGGCCTTATTCACATGTAAACAGAGAGCAGAGCGGGTGGAAGCCCTCCTCATGCCCAGAGCTCGAACCACGTGATCAGCAAATAAATCTCTGCAAGCAGGGAAGGAAGCACTGTCTTAGAGAAAAATATTTAGATTCCATGGAATATTGGCCAATTACATTATTTTTCTTCAAGTAAAATGTTTATAAGAATACTGAAATAAATATTTGAGAACACAATATACCACAGCTCTGAGTCATTCCTAATGCAAAAGCTTTCCTTTGTTTTCTAGGCAGCCTCCCTATGCAGGGTTTGGAGTCAGGATGGCTTCTGGTGGCACTGAGGTGCACTGACAGGTCTGGTGGCACACATCCCTGAGGCCTGGAACTGGTGGAGCTTCTCCTGGCAAGAGTCATCTTCTAGTTTGAACTAAATACTGGGTGTACTGTGGAGTCTATGCTGGGGTCTGAAAGATGTACTGCCCTGAATTCAAAAAGACACTGCCAGCAGCAGTTTGCAGAGGGCCCTATGGGCAGCTCTCACGAGGAGTTGGGAGGAGAGGGCCCTTTGTGACATTCCTCCTTGCTTCAGTCCTTTTGTATGGAAGATTCCACAGACTGATGTGGACACAAGATTCCTTAGGTCTTTTCTGCGATTCAGATGAACTGAGATGTTAATTTAAGCAACACTTACTGGAGACATCAGACATCATCAGGGAACTTGTTCAGTGGTGTGGGGGTGTGCATCCCACCCCCATGGCTGCAGAGGGAAGGCATATCCACCCATATGGCTACAACAGATTTACTATTCTGCTCCTGACTATGTAAGATCTGATGCCCATCCTGGCCCCTAACAGACCCAAACACATGTTTTGCTTTGCCCTCTATTTTGCCCCCATTCCTCCTGCAAGATGAACAACACCCAGTTACTTTGCCCTCCCACAGGCCCAAATTTTTCTGATTTTGAAGCCCTGGTCAGTGATTAGGTCCATGGTGAGTGAGCCCAGTCAGGAAGCACTGCCATTAGGCACTCTCCATCCAGTGGAGTTCTGCGACTACTACTCACCCCCTTGATTGTTCCTCGCTCTGTTTGCTTAGCCTTGGGTGAGGGCTGGTCCCCCTTTAGCCTCTCCACTCTCTGCAGGATGTGGCAGTCATTTAACCTCAGGCCAGGGCCAGCCATCTGCCAGGAACTTTGCACAGATGTTATTAATGCTGGTATTTTCCTGCATTTCAACAGCCGCCAAGCTGCTGCACCATCTAAGCTGACTTTCAGTGCAGGTTGCAGACACTCTCTTTTCACTAGTTTTCACATATCCACTATTTCACATGCCTGTAGGAAACATACCACTACCACACTCCTTGTGAACCTACAGACACTTTGCTCTTCCTTGTCACTCAGGTTAGGTTAAGTGTGGAAGGAGAGACACACAGGCAAAGCCACCTTTACAGGACAAAGGTCTTTGTCTTTTTAAACTACTTAGGCTCATATGAGAAAAGAACATGTACTATCCAGATGATTAGTGCAGGGCAAAGCCAGACTCCACGAAAGGGGGCTCAGGATGTACTGAACAAGCATGGTGACATTTCTACACACCCTTCAAATTAGACATAGAATGGTCAGAGTTGGAAGGGACCTCAAAGATCACCTAGTCCCAACCCCCCTGCCTGGCAGGGACACCATCCACTAGATCAGGTTGCCCAGGGCCCCATCAAGCCTTGTCTTAAAAGCTTCCAGGGATGAGGCTTCCACAACCTCTCTGCGCAACCTGTTCCACTGTCTAACCACACTCATAGTGAAGAACTTCCTCCTAATATCCAACCTAAATCTACCCTCCTCTAGCTTACACTCATTTCCCCTGGTTCTATCACTGTCTGACCTCCGAAAAAGTCCCTCCCCAGCTTTCTTGTAGGCCCCCTTCAGATCCTGGAAGGCCACAATAAGGTCTCCTTGGAGCCTTCTCCTCTGCAGACTGAACAACCCCACCTCTCTTAGCCTGTCCTCATAGGAGAGGTGCTCCAGTCCTCTGATCATTCCTGTGGCCCTTCTCTGGACTTGCCCCAGCACCCCCATATCCCTCTTGTAACGGAGGCTCCTGAACTGGACGCAATATTCCAGGTGGGGTCTCACTAGAGCAGAGTAGAGGGGGAGAATCATACAGTTGTTCATTTCTTCATCCATATCACAGTTCAATCTACTTAGGTGGTACTTCTAAAAGGCATCCACACATGAGATTTCCGTAAGCTTTTCACTAGAAATTCATGTTTTCTGTTGCTTGCAAGTTTGCCAAACTGAAATTACTTGAGCTGCCCATATTAGGCACATCCATTAGGCTGGTTTAAAAAGACACTCTGAACTGAACAAAACCAAAATATAGTCCACACATTTCAAATAATGAGATAGGGAAAACGATTTACTTATATAGATAAAAAAATCTGCTAGTTAGTGACCTTGTTAAGAAGCCTGCACACCTTCTTATGTTGGTAAAGGCCACTAAAAATGTTGTGCAATCACAGCTTAGAAAGAATGAAGCCTCTAGGTTTGGGTCCTTTTCAGCACCCATGTGGAAAACCAGCCAACCTAGGCCAAACTGTAAATCTCTGACAAATGACTGGTTCATGCTACTTGTGGCATCCCACTTGGCATTTCCAAGTTTGTCAGCTAATTCTTTTAAGATGCCACCATCGTTCCTCTTCGACTAGCTTCTGGCATGCTCTGCTGTACATCATTCTCACAAAGACACTGAGGCCTGCCTGTCTTAGGCCTGAGGTGCTGAAGTAGTGCTATATTGATACTTCACATTTTTTTTCATGTCTGTTAATTACATTCTTTGCTTAGTTCATTAATCAAAACTGGACTCAGGACAGGGGGAGCCTGACTGGTAGCGGAGGATCCTTACCATCCACCATTCTGCTGACAATTTCTTGGTTCTCACTTCAAGATGTCTCACAGCTTTCATTTGTTCTTACCCTTTCTAGTCCCCTGCAAACTAACTGTAATACAACGTCACTTCCAACAGCCAGTGTCTCACTGAGACTAGTAACTAGACCAAAATAATGAATTCAAATCCATAGTGTAACCTTCCCTGGAGACAAAGAAGTGAGAGACTGACACTCAACAGTACGAAAAAGGTCTCTCAACTTTTATGCCAGTGCCTCCCATACACATTTAGGTACTTGCACTTAAACATCTTGGTCTACATGTACTGTAAGGACTGACTCACTAGCTGCTCATTAAATGACTGTTCCAGAGAAAGGAAAGTCAGGATTTAGGTTTCTTAACAGGAAGAGAAAGACACTTCCAAGAAGAGAGGTCTTCGTAACTCCTTTGCATTTAGTTAGTCAGCAAATTGCTCTGTTCCTTGACATGAATTATGGAGAGGCTGGACACATGTGATTACAAACACAAGAAATGGGTCTACCCCAGGTCACATAAGGCAGAACTCCTTCCTAGGAAAAGCCAGGGGAAAACCACTTCCTTTCTTCTGAATTCTTGACTTCAAGGCTTGTATTTTTGTAATCTATTGAGTTGATCCTGACATTCAACTCATGTCCAAGAAAAGGCAGAATGTTTTAATGAATAATGCAGTTCCCTGAGTGAGACAGGCACACTCCATATGAAGAATACTTCATGGTCTTTTGATGGAGCAGCGTACTCTGTAGCAGGAAATTTCCATTCTGTACAAGGAGACAGAGTGAACAATGCAGTGTGGCATCACATGAAGGAATAAACCAAAAAGCTGTGAGCCAATATTATGATTTCAGAGCACATTACAGGAAGGTACTTTGAAACAGCTTCCATAAATTCAGGGGAACGAAAATGAGGTCCATGCCACTTAGATCACTGGGGCATCTCACTGCACGCAACCTTAAGTATCTTGAAAGTGAACACTCAGTAGAAAACTAGCACAGACCTAGAACTTAAGCAACTTCTGTCACAACATACACAGGAGAACCCGTACCCAAACACACTGCTGGATGTTATTTTTACCTTCCAGAAAAAGAAAGGCTAGAGGAAGGACCAGTAAGTCCCTAAGAATTACTGGTGATGTTCTCATATTTTTTTTATACTGCCTGAAGTGAATCACAGTATCACAGTATGTTAGGAGTTGGAAGGGACCTCGAAAGATCATCTAGTCCAGCCCCCCTGCTAGAGCAGGATTCCCTAGACCAGGTCACAACAAAGCTTCCCTGACCAGGAATTGAACCCAGGTCCCAGCAGTGAGAGCGCTGAATCCTAACCAATAGACCACCTCCAGTGCAATGTTTCGCACTGACAGTGAAAACATGCAAAGGTTTATGTTTCTTTATGTGTATAAACACAAAAAAGCGCCAATAAATAGTTAACTTATGAAATATCACAGGAGCGTGTAAAAGGTATGTTGCTACACTCATGGCACATATCTGGTGCAGAATATAGTACTTACTGCTACGGCAACTCACCCATTAAGTCTATTATGTCTAGTTTCTTAAAAATCTGGGGAGATGAAAAACTCCTGTTGATTCAAGGCCTGCACAGGTGTTAAGACGCAGGTATCTTCAATTTTTAGAACAAAGGCCACATAAATAAACCTCAGGCTATGGCCCAGAGTCCAGCTGAAAGAGGCTTAGCAAAATACCATGACAGACAACAGACCCAGCAAACACTATACAGGACTGAATGGTAACTCTCACTCCCCAACCTAGAAACACAAAATTTGACCACTGTGGAATCAAAAGACTAGTTTTGGAAGGGAATTTGGAGATTATTTCAGAGTAAATAACTCAGGGGTTAAAGAAGATCAGTACAGTTTGTCTCCAGCTCCACATGTACAAGCTGGTCAAACCACCAATCCACAGGTCATTAATCATTAAAGTTACATGCCTCAGAACACACTGGTGCTTTCTACTGCATCAGAGCCCCTCAAGGACGAGAGAGTATTTCCTGTGACACTTAGGGAGGGAGACTTGTTCTGCTCGTTAATGTAAGAGGGCTAAAGAAACCCCGCTACTGAACAGGAACTTAGGGAAATGGTGCTTGTAGCAGATGAAAAAAAAAAGAAATTTCTCTGTCAGAGAAATCTATCACTACTTAAACAAAGTTTGGAGAGAGAGTTTCCAAGATAAAACAGATGCCCCAAAAGAGGATAAATGTGAATTTGCAGTGGGAACACTTCCAACTCAAAAGCACTGAAGAACTCAGTAGTTTGCAGCAGGGACACATAGGTAAAAGAGCTCCATCCACTGACAGACAGGCTCCCTCCAAAGAATAGCTCTGCTGTGGCTGATATAAGAGTTGTGGCGTGATCCAAATGCTGTTTTGCAAAAGGTAAATTAATTTCATTACTCTTCGAGATAATGTCTGGCAGCTCAGAGGGCTGGTGAATAATGATACAATCCTTTCAAGACCTGGACAAGCGATACCAAAGAGCAGAAGTCAGAAACATGTCTGAAATCTACTTCAGAATGGCTATGGAAAGTTAAGAATTAAATTTTTATTTCACGTTTGTCAAAGGAAATGAAAAAGACATGGAATTCAACACCACCAAATGGTGGGATGGAAGAGTAATTCCCTGCCTGGGATTGGCCAAATAAAATATAACAGCAATGTACTAATCTCCTCCAAAGGCCAGATAGAAAGGACTGGCATCCTGCCAGCTCCTCCTAAGAGCAGGTCGGATTCCACAGGAGCAACAGGATGGTGTCCAACTGCTCTGTTCCAGAGCGCTGAAGTACTCTGTTGATGTTGTCAACCTCTCCAGTATTGGGAAAGGAGAACTTACCCCAAAGGTAAAATGATGAGACAAATTTCCTGCTAGGAAAAGAAGAGATACCCAGGGTACTGAAGAGGGCAATGCTGATGAGACAGCCAGATTCAGGCTCATGATCTTTAGGAACATATTTCTAGGTAGCTACTTTGCCCTTACACTGATGGGATTCATACTGCTTTTGAACATCTCTTTCTGATTTTGACTGTAGTATGATGCAATAAAAGCCGTGCACAATAGGTGATGCTATAATCTTTAAAAGACTCAAGCAGACATGTTATATTCTGTCATAAACTTAATGACAACTAAACAATTGTTGCCAGTAATTTTTCCACGCATCTTTGAGGTTCTGATGTGTATAGCTTTTCAGAGATAAGGCATAAAAGAATCACTGCATGCATGTATGCAGTGACTTTTTGATGACTACACATGCACACATAGAGCAATCGCTGCTGGCTGGAATGACACGACTTGCTGGCTTGGAGGAAACTTTAGACCTGAACAGGTCAAACTGAGGATGCACAGAACTAAACGTGCTAGGAAGTGAAGTTCGTAGGTCAAAGCTGCAGACTTGTCAGTTCTGGCTTGCGTACCAATTGGGACCTATTTCACACAAACGCACAGACTAGAAAGTACTGCAAGCACAATTGGTGGCAAGCAACTCAAACATGAAGCTCAGATTTTAGCTATATGCCAAGCATAATTCATTTTCAGGATAATTATTAATTTAACTTTTCACCATGTAGCCCGGATACACCACATCATCTGCATAGACTGAATTCCTTTGATGGTTAGTACTTTTAGTTCAGATTCCTGTTATCTGAGACACAGGAGAGGCAGCCATCCTTGTTTAAAGTCCATTTCAGAAGAATTTGCTATATTTTTCCACTGGGAAACTCAAATATTCAGCAAAGTATTTCTGGCCTTCAGGATTCCCAGGTTTAGAGGGAGACAAGGTGCTTGCAGGATATAAGAACAGCTCTACTTTGCTCAGTTCCTTCAGATTTCAATACCAATCAAAGACATTGGATGGAAGCAAGAATATTTAAGATTTCATATACCCTCCCTATTAATATACTTTAATAAGTAGGTGCACATTCAGACGCTTCTCTTTAAGGACTCCCCAGAGCCTTCACCACCGGTACACACCACCAGACAGCCGCTGACGTCCACATACTCTCTCGCAGGCCAGAGGCCGACAGTCTCCAGTCGGATTTCAGCGGCGGGGTTTCTCCATCCTGCTGCTGCCCCCTGAAGGAGCCGCGGCCCCCGCACATACTCTCTCGCGGGCCAAAGGCCAACAGTCTCCGGACGGACTTCTGCGGCGGGGTTTCTCCATCCTGCCACGGCCCCAACACACGGCGGCCACAGTCGCTGTCGGCGCACCCGCGACTCCGGAGAACGGGAAGACTTCTCCCGCTCTGCCCCGCCGCCCCAGATTTACCGTCAGCTGGAGCCCCGCTAACCGACGCCACCGCCCCCGTCTGAGAGGCGCCGAGCCGGGCAGCGCCGGACCAGACCCTGGGCCCTTTCCTGCTCCTCGCCTGCGGCGGTCCGGCCCTACGGTTCCGGGGGAGTTTCCAGAACACGCGCGGCTTACGCCGCTCCGCTCCGAGGCGGCCGCCCCGTCCTTGTGGAGGCCGTCGCAGCCGTTGCCGTTGCCGATCCCAATCCCAATCCCGATCCCGATCCCAATCCCGATCCCGGTTTGCGGCACTCCGTCCCACCGAGGCGGAGCAAAGAGCGAAGAAGGGGGCGGTCTTTGGAAGCTCGCGAGGCCTGCGCACACTGCGATGCGGTTGGTGTAGTTCTGCGCTCGCCGCACGCATCCGCTCCCGCCCGCCTCTCGCCGGCCAAGCGCGCCCGTCACGCGCCCGCGCCGAAGCTGCAGCGGCCCGCGCCATGGCTCTCCCGTCATGTGCCACGGCGCGCCCAATGGGTGGTGAGCGGTTCGGCCCCGCCCCACTGGGCAGGGGCGGCTGCGGCCGGCGGCGGGGCGCGATCGCAATTGCAATCGCAGCGGAGACAAAGCGGGGCGGGTGGGATATCCACCAGGAACAGCTGGCAGCCGCGACCCGGCAGGGGCTCCGCGCGCGGCGCCGGCCTCGAGAAGAAGGGCGGGGGC
>VWZX01005517.1:1672645-1689158 GCA_013399015.1 Galbula dea
TCCCCTCCCCCGCCGTGTGCTCGTCGTGCCTGGGGCAGCGGGTGAGTATGGGTGCGCCCGGCCGCGGCTGCGCTGTCCCGTTGGGTCAGAGCCACGCGCTGCTGGCCCCAGCGCCGACGGCCTGCACGTCTTGGGCGCCTCGTGTGCTGTGTCTAGCTCCAGCGAGCGATAATGGTCAAGCCTAGCTGTCCTACTATGGGCGGGCCTGGGGCTCATACTGAGTCGGCGCCTGGAAAGAACAGCCTCCCGAGGGGAGAGAGGTGGGTGGAGCCTCTAGGTCAGATGTGCCCTTGTGGCTTCACCAATTTGGAGAAGCACGTGATCGTCATTCCTCCGTGGCATCTTATTATTATTTGTGCCCAAGTATTTTTTGCAGGAATATTTCAAGTAGGAATATGATATTCTTCTTCTGATTAGCTTTTTGAAGCTTCTATGACTGTCACATGTCACTGACTCTCCTGGGTTCATCTCAGAGTTAATTTTCCTAAGAAGCTGGAAGGGAGCCTATCCAGGAAGTCTGACCTGAATTAGCCAAGGGCATATTTGATACCATATGATATCATGCTCAATACATAAACTGAGCAAGGAGGGATTGTGGCTCAGGAACGGGTTGAGCATTGGATTCTGGGTTGCTAGCAGTTGCATTGTGCATCATTTGATTCTTTTATTAGTATTATTGTTATCATTATTTATTTTTTCCCTGTGTTGTCCTATTAAACTGTCCTAATCTCAACCCATGAGTTTTTACCTTTTTTCTGATTCTGCTGCCCATTCCACCAGTGGGATGTAGGAATGAGTGAGCAAGCGACTGAATGGTGCTGTGTTTCTGACTGGGCCTAAACCACAACACTGATGAATCCCCTAAAATAAAATCTACTGAGAAGAGACAAATGTCTTGCTTAAAATGGGTTACTTCTGATGAGTGCATGTGTAGAAAATGGCAAGTGCCACCAGGACATGGTGCTTAGCAGGGTTAAGTGCACGTCTGAGACCTTCTTATTACATGTAAGCCTTGTAGGGCCCTGTACAGAAGAGTTTAAAGAAAGAGATTGTTCTGACCAAACTGCTATGGAAGAACAGTGTGAACCACGCTTGGCATTTCTTCATTTTGATCAGCTGGTCACTGGTGTGAGATTGTCTTCTAATGTTTTGTGGAAGAAAGAGTTGACTCTTAACTGTTACCATAAATAGAAGAAATAAAGTACAGACTTATCTTTTTGCTTTCCCTTTTCAATGTGTGAAGGCGAGTTTCGAGTGAAGGACTGCAAAGGTCTGCAGAATTTTAAAGGCTTCTGATGCACAGAATTATGGACAACTTGCAAAGTAGATCTGAGTGGTTTTGTTGGTAATACAGCATGCGTCTGCAAGAGCAACTAAGAGAAATCTCATGTCAAGAGCATTGTGATCCATTTCTTGTCAGGATCGGGAAGGTAATGGATTTTGCACAGGAAAAGAAACCTGTTAACAGCCTGGTGTCACCCTTGGATCTGTGTCTTCTGGCTTCATTCTGGCTTGGCTGCTTGTGAAGTGAACAATCTGGTGCCTGAACATGATAGACGATACTGAGTCTTGTTCCTGGTGCTGTTGCTGATTTGTGAAGTTCTCCTGTCCAGCTGCAGAAAACAAACACTTTTGCAGAAGACCATATGGTAGAGCTGTGTTGGCAGCTTGTGTTTGCCTGCAGAACACCAGAAGTCTGGGCATCATCATGGGAAGATAGTATCTGTGCTGCAAAGAGGCTGATGTTTTGGTTCTCCTCTGAAGTATTAAATGTTAAGGCTACTTCAGGTTGCCACCATACTTTCTGTTGTACTTATACTTCTGGCCTACTTCTGTGTTACATGTCTGCAATGTATAACTGGATTGCAAAATTTGTTAGGAGAAGCTGGAAGCTAATGCATATGAATTAAGTGAAAGTCAAGGCTTTTGTCCCTCATGAGTGAAGAGCATTTTGAGTTTGTGGATAAGTGCATAAGCCAAGTGCTTCCTTAAGAATGGGAACGGAAACAATGGAAGTAATATCTAAAGAAATCCCAAACCAACCCATGTCAAATAAAAAACTCCCCTGCTCCCACACAACAACAAAGCCCCTCCCAAAAAAAAACCCCAAACAAACAAACCCCCCAAACCTCCAACACAAAGCTAACCCAAGAACAGCATAGGGCTTTGGACAGTGGAGACGCCTGTCTTTTGGGCTATTCTGTCTTGCTGAGAAAAAAACATACTATCTAAGAAGAAATTCATTTCAGTGCTAAAGATGTTCTCATACTCATGGAGGTAGAAGTTTTTTAAATTGCAGTTAGAAGTCAGCCATCTAGCTCTTGAGGTACAGAAGGAAACCATGAGGTATTTTTTTTTCTCCTTTTCCAAGATTTTCTTTAGGAAAAAAAATCAGTATATCTAACACAGAGTATTCAGTCTGAAGTGCTTTACACAAGCCAGTTTGTCTAGTCCCTGAACTAGGGACTTCCAGCAGTTTTTTCAGTAGCTTCTTAATGCTCCTATATGTGATGGCAAATTTCACAGCATGTACCTGAGAAACTTCAGTTGCCATATTTTAAAGATAAAAATACCACTGCGCGTTCCTCAGTTTTATAAGTGTTTTTCTTGATGAATAGTTGAGTGGGGACAAACTTTTTTAGCAGGGCGTGTAGCATTAGGACAAATGTAATGATTTTAAATTCAAAGAGGTTAGATTCAGACTAGATACGAGGAAGAATTTTTTTTTTTTACACTGAGGGTGGTGAAACACTGGCAGAGGTTTCCCAGATAGGAGGTAGATGTTCCATCCCTGGAAACATTCCAGGTCAGGTTTTTTATGGCTCTGAGCAATTTAATCTAGTTGCAGATGTCCCTGCTCCCTGTAGGGGAGTTGAACTAAATGACTCTTAAAGGTCCCTTCCAACCCATAATATTCTGTGATTCTATGTGATCCAACCCAAACCATTCTGTGATTCTATATGAAAGTTGTTTTTTAGATTGTAGAATGAAAATCACCATAAGCATGTGAAAATTACATGTGCATTTATTTGTATGAATTCCAGAGCCATCTGAACCCAACTGACTTAGTTTTGCATATTTTGAATATTTGTAATACAGAATTGAAGGAGTTTGTTAAAAGTTGAACAGCTGAAATTGTCTTCTAACAGTAATTAGGATTTAGCTTGTGATTGAACTTGTTTTTTTTTTTGTAACTAGAATTGTCTTTTCAAAAACAGCTGGTGTGGAAGAAGGTCAGTCAAAGAGAAGGACGTCAAAATGACTGAATGATGGACTTAAGGAATACTAATAATCACAGACCAACATCTCAGCACCCCGCAAACTCTCTTATTTCTTGTACATGGTTTATCTTCTGGCCTGAAACAGTGCAGTTCTGAGAGGATGGCTTTCACTCATGATGCAGATGCCAAACTTAGGCATTTTTCTAGATGTGGCCTTCTTCAGAACAAAAATGAAGGCTTATGTCATGACTAATTAGAGATTTTTCTGACTATTCAGGATCATGAGTCCAGCTGGGTTTAAACAGGGGTGATCCTCTAAGAAGAGCTCGCAAAAAAAGGTTTTCTTCTCTTTGGATTTTACTTCAAATGGTTGGTTGTAGAGGCATTTAGAATTGGTCATGTTCTACAGACTCATGTGACTTGACTTTTTGTAACCCACATTTCAGTAAATTGGCAGAATTGGACTTCCTTGTTCTGTTCCTTGTCAAGCCTGTGCTCCTGCATGGAGCTGTCTTGAATGAAAGTTGGATGTTGTGGGAAGGTCCAAGCCAGTCTGCTTTTAGCAAGATGAATTGTCACTGAGACTACAGATATTAATAACGTTTCCCTCCCTACCATATGTCGTTTCATCAATTGTATTACCAGTAATAGTAGTATTTCACAAGTGCTCTGATGGAAGTTACTATATGATGCCCACGTAGCTCACACTTAAGTGTTTCCAGGTCATATGCAAGCTCTGATAGGCTCCATTTTGGCAACTGCTTGCCTCCTGTTTTTTTTAAATTGATGTTGCAAGTAAAACAGTTCCAAGCTTTTTTTTGTGAGGCGCGCAAAAACCGTACCAATTGATAATGGTGGATGTGAAGTATTTCACACACTTGGCTGCAAGGCAAAAACATTGCTTTTTGTTAAAGCTGAGTTGATGGAATCGGGCCAATGCACTTCATGTGACTTTAATTAGATATTGACAAGTGTAAGTGTTGACATTAATATAGTGAATAGAAGGTATTTATAGCATGTATAAATTGTTAATGGTGAATAGCTGGAGTGGCTTTCACTTGCTTGTAGCAAGGTTTCACTTTGTGTGGGTCAGCACAAGAGGTTGCAGTTTCGGTAGGTGTTCACGTTGAGTATGGTATCGGGCTATGTGTAAATCATGTTTTCTCTTGTCTGTTCTTACCTGCCTAAAACTACGTTTTCAGCTGTTTTGTTCCAGTATGTGCTTGGGTTTTTCCTGACATGGGTTACTTCCTAAATAAACTTCTGGGGTGTTGATTTGTGGAGCTGAATAGGCAGGTGGTCATAAACTTGAGGGAGGTTGTAAAATCCGTGCACAGTGAATCCAACTCAAAGGAAAGAATACCTGGTTTGAGTTGTGGAAGCTTTCTGATTGAGAAGGTAGTCGTCAAAACACCATTTCCTTCTATCTTATCTCTGCGTGGGCAGGTGGGAGCTTGCAGAGTTGAAAATCTCCATTCTCGTGGTTCTAGTGATAACTTTGAAAGCTGTTGTGTTTTACCTCTAATTGGAGCTATGTTGATGGGTTAAGTGTCATGACATTGAAGATGGATGTGAAAGTTAATATTGTGGTTGTTTGTGTTGTGGACAGCTATATATTTTATATGTGTAAAGAATCCCTGAGGTTTTCTCACACTATTTTCTTTCAAGGGTGAGGCGCGTAGCTAATGGCTTTCAAATGGGTGCTGCTTATAAGAGGTGGCAGTTAAGAGGCTGGAAAGTAAACTTGACTTTTGAGATTGTGCTGCAGTGACACCTGGCTAGATTTTGAGTGTTGAGTTTGGAAGGTGGTGTGATACAGTGGTGGTAGAAGATTGTCTTTCTTTGCGTTAGGAGCAGTTCCAGCTATTGGATCTCCCAGAATCTGGAAGCTTCTTCCAGTCAGAAATAACTTGTGCAAAGTGACTATGTGCATTATATGTAACATCCTCATGTGTCTGTGTTTTACATATGGATGGTGTTTTGTTGCCCTGAAGAGACCTGTCAATGTGGTGAATAATTATGGATTTATATGAATTGTTGACTGATTCATAGATGGTTCATTAGGTCAGTAATTTTCTCTGTTCTATCAGTTTACCATGGAGTTTTTTTAAACCATAGTACCACCAGTTTGTTAAATCAGCCTTTCCACAGGGCAGCCAGTCTGCTGCGGTTGTGCCTCTGGTAGACAGTAAAACGCTCATGTCTAGTCTGCTGTCAGTGGCAGATCTTAGTATTGTAGACATACAATGGAATTTGTTTAAAATGTTGTTGAGATTCTTGTTTATTTAAAGGTTTCTCTTTTTCAGTGTCAATGTAATGCTGCTGATTCTGTTTTTTTGCAGAACTACCCATGAATTCTTGTTTGGCGCCCTTGCTGAACTTGTAGATAATGCCAGGTAGGTATCTGAGACAACCAAATATACCTTTGGAATTAGGCAAAGATTTAATTAGCCTTTCTATTTTTTGATCTTGAGCAATTTTGACTTCCACTAGACTTTACAAAAAATAGCTAATAGAACACTTTGCTGTAGCTTCATATGACTACTTCCCTTGGTCCTCTTATACCACATCTACCCCAGCTATCCCCTAAAAACCAAAAAAGGATTATTCCTTAAAAGGTAAGTTTGAGTAAATAGTAGAACAACTTGGACTGGAAGGGAAATCATTAGAAGGCACAAGATAGATCCAAGGAAAAAAAGTAAGTCTGCCTTTTTATTTAAAGAAAATGGTAAAATAATAGTTACTGGAGGTGGATCTTTTTAGATACTTGGATAGTCCTTGTCTCAGTATCAGCCATGATGATAGAATGAAAATAAAATTAGAAGTGAGATGCTGAAAAATAGAGACTTGGTATTTGGATATTGCAGGTTTTAGGCCACATTTGTCTTTCTAGACTTCAGTAAAGTCTTCGACACTGTTTCCCACAGCATTCTCCTGGAGAAAGTGACTGCTCATGGCTCGGACAGGTGTACTCTTTGCTGGGTAAAAACCTGTCTGGATGGTCAAGCCCAAAGAGTGGTGGTGAATGGAGTTAACTCCAGTTGGTGGCCAGTCACAAGTGGTGTTCCCCAGGGCTCACTGTTCTATTTAATACCTTTATCAATGACCTGGACAAGGAAACTGGATGCACCCTCAGTAAGTTTGCAGGTGACACCAAGTTTGGCAGCAGTGTTAATCTCCTTGAAGTTAGGAAGGCTCTACAGTAGAACGTAGACAGGCTGGATCAATGGTCTGAGGCCAATGGCATGATGGGATGAGATTCAACAAAGCCAAGTGCTGGGTCCTGCACTTGGGTCACAGGAACCCCAAGCAGTACTACAGGCTTGGGGCAGAGTGACTGGAAAGCTGCCTGGCAGAAGAGGACCTGGGAATATTGGTTGACAGTGGCTAAAGATTAGGCAGCAGTGTGCCTGGGTGGCCAAGAAGTCCAACAGCATCCTGGCTTGTATACAAATTGGTGTGGCCAGCGGGACTAGGGAAGTGATTGTCCCACTGTACTTGGCCCTGGTGAGGCCACATCTTGAATCCTGAGTTCAGTTTTGGGCTCTCATTCCAAGAAGGACATTGAGGTGCTGGAGCATGTCCAAAGAAAGGCAGCGAAGCTGGTGAAGTCTTGCGGGGAGCATCTGAGGGAATTGAAGTTGTTTAGCTTGGCGAAAAGGAAGCTTAAGGGAGACCTTCTTTCTCTCTTCAACTCCCTGAAACAAGTTTATAGTGAAGTGGTTGTTTGTCTCATTTCCCAAGTAACAAGTGGCGGGACAAGAGGAAGTGGCCTCAAGTTGTGCCAGAAGAGGTTTAGATTCCATATTAGGAAAAGTTACTTCCCTGAAAGGGTTGTGAAGTTCTGGAACAGGCTGTCCAGGGAAGTGGTGGTAAAAGCATTCCTGAAGGGATTGAAAAGCTGTGTAGATGTGGTGTTGAGGGACATGGTTAGTGATGACCTGGCAATGTTGCAGTTATGATGATCTTAAAAGTTCTCAACCAACCAAAATGATTCTGTGTTTCTGTGATTTCTCATGTTTGTATTTGGGAATCCAGGCTATAGCTACATCCCAAATGATGCATACTTATCTGTTGAGCCTCACAAACTATTCTGATGTAGCATTATGGAAATAAGTTTGAGATTATCTACCAAGTGTGAATTGTAACACTATGTCGTTCATAACGTAAGAAGCTGGAACTAGAAGATTTCTGTATAGGGAATTAGCTGAATGTGGGTGAATTTTTGCCAGTTTCAACATAGTTAAATGTAGTGTCTTTGAAGTTAGTGTTCTCTTCAACTCTTCTTTGAGTTGGTATTCTCTTCAACATCTTGGTTCCTCTTCTGGCAAAAGAGAGCTTGGCCTTCTGGGAAAGTGGTAGCTGTGTTTGGCTGAAGATGCAAAAACAACACAAAGGGACTTTGGCATTTGGGAAATGGGATTTCATTACAGCACTACAATTGCACTCTTCTGTTGAATAAACCAAGGATATGTGATGGATGAAAAAAACATTAAAAATTGGTTTTGAGAAGAGGGTGCTAGTGCTTTGTATGCTACTTTTTCAGAGGAGGGCGGACCATGTATGAAGGCCTTTACTTAAATGATCTTGTAATGACACAGTTTTCTATGACAACCTTGAATGTATTAGGATGGAGTTTTGTGTGGAGTTACTAAAGTTTTCATAGGTAGCTTGACAGAAACAATGTAGGTATTGTTTGTTTCATACAGGAGGGAGCCCAGAAGTGTGTGCGTATTTGATTCTACGCTCCCTCTTCCCCCTTAATATTGCTAAAAAGCCAGTGATACCCAGCTGTAACTGTGTTTAGTTGGGTGGCAGCGATGTGTTGTGCTGTAGTTTGTATTCAAGTAGGCAACAAGTAGAACACTGAGTCTTTTAACTTGTCATTTAGTGCTGACTGTAGGGCCTTTGGGTCTTTGATTGTGCAGCCAATTAATTCTGGAAATTACTGCATGTGCATGGATTTTAGCTTCATTTCTATTTGACATTTGAATACTGATTGTGTTTTTATTACTTTGTAGAGATGCAGATGCCACAAGAATAGACATTTATAATGGTAAGTCACTCCTGCTTCCTTGCATGTCAGCAGTTAAGTCAGTAGTTAACTTGGGTTTAGGCTGCAAATGTGTGTTGTACTGGGTGGAATAAGAGTGAAGCTGTTTATGCCGAATGTTGGTTTCAGTTTTGGGCCTGTCGCTGCATAGAAGACACTGAGGTGCTGGAGAAGAGCAGTAAAGCTGGTGAAGGGTCTAGAAAACAAGTCTTGTGAGTAGCAGCTGAGGGAACTGAAGTTGGTTAGCCTACAAGTCCCTGAAAGGAGGTTGGAGTGAGGTGGGGTTCAGTCTCTTCTCCCAGGTAACAAGTGATAGGACAAGAGGAAATGACCTCAAGTTGTGCCAGGAGAGATTTAGCTTGCAAATTAGGAAGAGTTTCTTCTCTGAAAGGGAAGAACGCTCTCAGGCAAATGGTGTGATTCTTGGGGTGTCTTCCATGGGTTTAAGAGCTGGACTCAATGATCCTATTAGGTCCCTTTCAGCTCAGTGAGTACTATGATACTATGGTTGTCAAGTCCTGGAACAGGCCATCCAGGGAACTGGTGGAGTCAACATCCCTGGAGGGTCTGAAAAGACATGTAGATGTGGTGTTGAGGGACATGTTTAGCGGTGACTTGACAATGTTCCATTTATGGTTGGTCTTAATGATCTTAAGGGTCTTTTCCAACCTAAAATAATTCCAAAATCCCTCCTGTTTCTCTTTTGCCCCAGTACCTCCTGTCTTTCAAAAATTAGTACCTTTACAGATAATTGGGGCAAGTGCTTGGATCAACCTTCAGCTGAGTTTAGGTAGAGAAGCCGTTTATGGATGTTTAAGAAATCTGCTTTTTCAATATGCTCTTGTAGCAAATATTTGTATATAATTTAAAGTGCCAGAGAAGTTCTTAGTCTTTCTGTACCAAAAATCTGGTGCTCTTTTGCGGTTGTGAAAGTCCTGATTTTATTTCTATCGTGAACATTGATTCAGTTTTATGGAGCTTTTGACTTTTGCTTGTGGGAGTAGTGAAAAGCTCTTCTCTTATAGAACGACGTGAAGACCTACGAGGCGGATTCATGCTGTGTTTTTTGGATGATGGAACGGGTATGGATTCAAGTAAGTGACTGGAAGTTACACTTCCATTTTCAAGCTGAAGTTTTATGTTATGGCTTAAGCTGAATTAACGCCTTGGTTCTGTTGAAAGGGGCATGTTCCATGCTTGCATATGTGTTATTGCCTCTGCTCTGGCTCTTTTGCACCGTATCATGTATCAAACTATGCACGTCTTCAGTTGCATAAAACTAACCTGGCCAAAAGAACATTGTTTTGCTGCATTACAGGGTTAAGTTGGCCTGGCCTGTGACTTTCCAGTACACTAAAGTTTGTCTTAGGGCTGGGGGCAGGAGGAAATAGGGAAAGGAGGAACAGGGACAGCCATTAAGGGGCAAGCTTTGATGGGATTTCTGAGCAGCCTTTAACCCATTAGAGGCTGATAAGCAGATATAGTATCTGAGCCCTAATAAGATGTGCCATGGCAGAAATTGAAAGCTTAGCTTTGAAAGTATTTTGCCATTGTTTCATCATTGACATCGTGATTGAGACCAATATCTGACAATATAAAATCTTAGATGTATGAGAAAAACGCACATTTGCCTCCTCATAAGACTTGGTGTAAATCCACGTTTTATGTTGCAGAGGAAAAGCCTTCTTGCTTTGCTTTAGCATCAGTGAATGGCTCTGCCAACCCACAGCACCTTCTTTGTTTTGAAGACAGGTAAACCCTCCTGTAAAGAGTTCTTGACTTAGCAGAAAAGTTGGGCTAAATTGGAAGGTTTTGGGTAAGGCAGGGTAGATGAGTAAATAAGCGTTGGCTAATGGTTTTGTTCTGATCCCTCGGTACATTAAGGTTTTTCTGTGATACTGTCATAGTTTAACCTCAGCTGGCAGCTAAGCCCCACGCAGCTCACTCGCTTCTCCAGTGGGATGGGGGAGAGAATCAGGACGGTAAAAGTCAGAAAACTCATGGGTTGAGATACAAAGCGTGCTCACAAGCAAAGAAAACTTCTCAATGTCAGGCAGGTGTTCAGCCATCTGCAGGAAAGCAGGGCTCCACCACATGTAACGGTTGCTCAAGAAGACAAACTCCATCACTTCAAACATCCTGTTTCCTTCTTCTTCCTCCAGTTTTCTTGCTGACCGTGATGTCCTGTGGTCTGAAATATCCCTTGGGTCAGTAGGGGTGAGCTATCCCCTCCAAAAATCTTCTGCACCCTCAGCGTAGTTACTGGTGGGACAGTGTGAGGAGCAGAAAAGGCCTTAACACTGTGTAAGCATTGTTCAGCGACAGCTTACACCATTACCCTCTGTTATCAACACTGTTTTCAGCATAAAGCCAAAACAGACCCATGTGGAGAAAATGCCAAAATCTAGCCCAAACCAGTACAGATATGAAGCGTTTAGTTCATTTATTAATGCTTATAAAAATACATTAACATCTTTGCACAGAATTAAGGATTTAGTTTGAACCCTGAATACCTTCTGTGTATTCTCCAGAATACAATTAAGGATGCTAAACAGGTCTGAGGAGAGTACTTTTCTGTCACCAATGGAATTAGAATCATAGAACTGTCAGAGCTGGAAGGGGCCTTAAAGATATCTAATTCCAACCCCCCTGCCTGGCAGGGACACCATCCACTAGATGAAGTTGCCCAGGGCCCCATCAAGCCTTGTCTTAAAAGCTTCCAGGGATGAGGCTTCCACAACCTCTCTGCGCAACCTGTTCCACTGTCTAACCATCCTGATGGTGAAGAACTTCCTCCTAATGTCTAATCTGAATCTACCCTCCTCTAGCTTACACCCATTTCCCCTGGCTCTGTCACTATCTGACCTCCTAAAAAGTCCCTCCCCAGCTTTCTTGTAGGCCCCCTTCAGATCCTGGAAGGCCACAGTAAGGTCTCCTTGGAGCCTTCTCTTCTGCAGACTGAACAACCCCAACTCTCTCAGTCTGTCCTCGTAGGAGAGGTGCTCCAGTCCTCTGACTATTCCTGTGGCCCTTCTCTGGACTCGCTTCAGTACTTCCATAATAAGCCCCATCCATAAAACAAGTTAAGAGTTAATTGCGGCCTTCTCACAAAGCTTTGGATTGGGGAGGAGAAATACAACCTTTTCTGCGTGTCTTGAAAACCATGTTTATTTCTGGCTTGAGAGTAGAAGGTGTCAAATACCTGTTCGAATGCTGCAGAGTCCGATAGCAGCTTTTACACTGTTGTTTCTCCCATATTGCTGATTTTGTGACAAAGAGGAATTTGAGTGTTGGCTAATTATGAAGTTGCTTCTTTTGACTGGTCTTTCTGCTAAATCTAGAAGGACTTTATCCTGACCTTGGTAGTCTCTGGTAAGGAAATTGGCACACAGTGTGGATTATAAGCACTGCACATCATTGTCGTGGTTTAAGCGCAGCTGTGGCCAAGCTCCACGAAAGCTGCTTTCTCACTACCTCAATCCCTTCATCCCACTGGGATGGGAAGGCAAGTCAGGAGTGAAAGGCAAAATCCCATGGATTGAGATAAGGAAAGTTTAATAGAACAATCTAAAGCATGGAGAAACAACAGGATTAACAGGAAAACTAATAAAGTAGTATAGAAACAAGTGACATAAAACATGACTGCTCACCGTAGTTTGCGAAACCTGCTTTGCCTGCCCCTGCTAAACTTGCTTCACCTGCCTGAACCAGCCCTTCTGCCCCCTTATACAGTGGGCATGGCATCAGTGTGGTATTGAATGCTCCAATGGCTGGTTCCTGCTTCTTGTGAAAAATTAACCCTGTCTTAGCTGAACCCAGGACATTATCCACCCCTTAGACTATATCATCTGTGTCATGCCCAGCATCATGGCTAGGCTTCGCGAACGAAGATTTGGGAAGGGCTCTACCCACGTTTGTTGCACACGCGTTGGTGGCTAAAAAGGCCAATACGAGATAGGCATGTACGGTTGCAAAAGATACAGCAGAAAGACTCCTTAGACGGTGTGTTCTGCAAGGCACGATTCTTTCTGCGCTGTCTTTTCTCCTCAAGGGCGATCCTGTGTGCTTTCTCAAAAGCATCTGCAGCATTATAGATGGTGTGTCTCCAGGCCTCCCTCTTGGAGGCCAGAGTAGACCAGTTATGAAGATCAATGTGACCAAGGCTGAGATGTTGTTTCAGGGAGTCCTTATATCTTCTCATTGGAGCTCCTCTCTTGCGGCAGCCGGTGGCAAGTTCACCATAAAGCAAGATCTTAGGGAGGCGGTGGTCCTTCATCCTTGAGACATGCCCTGCCCATCGCAACTGTGTTCTCAGTAACATGGCCTCAATACTTGTGACTGCTGCTTGTTCCAGAACAGATGTATTGGTCACATAATCTGACCAGTGGATGTTGAGGATTGTGCGGAGACAGCGTTGATGGAAGCGTTCTAGGAGACACAGGTGGTGGCGGTAGATGACCCATGAATCTGATCCGTACAAGAGAGTAGACAGCACTATGGCTCTGTAAACTCTGATCTTTGTACTTTTCTTCAGGTGTTTATTTTGCCAAACTCTTTTATGAAGCTTTCCAAAAGCATTATATGCCTTTGCTAGCCTGTTGTCTATCTCTCCGTCAATCTTGCCATCCGAGGAGATGAGGCTACCTAGGTAATTAAACTGCTGAACTGATTTGAGCTCTGATTCGCCAATGGTGATATGGGGATGATGGAAGACTTCCTGAGGTGCCGGTTGATAGAGAACTTCTGTCTTCTTTAAGCTGACTTCCAGCCCAAAGAGCTCGGCAGCGTCTGCAAAGCAGGATGTTAAACGTTGCAGAGCTGTTTCTGTGTGTGCAACAAGGGCGGCGTCATCAGCATAGAGCAGCTCCCGGACAAGATGATTTAAGGTCTTAGTGTGGACCTTCAGTCACCTTAGATTGAATAGGCTTCCATCAGTACGGTGTCGGATGTAGATACCGTCCTGATCATCAAGGTCTGCTGTGGCCCTTTGGAGCATCATGCTGAAAAAGATTGTGAATAGGGTTGGTGCTAGCACGCAGCCTTGTTTCACACCATTAGTTATCAGAAAGGGCTCAGAAAGTGCATTGCCATATCTGACTTGGCCGTGCTGATCTTCGTGGAGTGAGATGATCATTTTAAGGAATTTGGGGGGACAACCTAAGCGCTCCAAAATCTGCCACAGGCCTTTTCTGCTCACAGTATCGAAAGCCTTGGTGTAGTTACTTAACAATTAACATCATACAATTAATTTAATTGACTGGCGGTACTCACCCAAAATTTGATCGCCTTGTGGTAAACATTGGACATCTTCATGTACTTTTATCACTCACGAGGTGTATGTAGGCCCTTGGGCAAAAACAGTCCTGTGGATGGATTTGCCTTTGACTGAACTGGGACTCACCCAGACTGTCTTCTCTAATATATTCATGTGCTCAGCAAGGAGTTTATCCCCTTCTACAGTATGTGGGGGTTTTAATTGGGCAGGACCAGCTCAATTGGCAGATCCTCTGGTATTAACTAACCAGGTGGCTTGTGCTAAATGCTTTTCCTGATTTTTTTAAAGGTCCCAGTCCCCATTGCTGTCAGTGTAATTTTTAACAGTCCATTGTTGTGTTTGATTTTTGCACGATAGGGCATGTGACACACCCATTCCATGCCATGCTGTTTAGCCCAGGTGTCTATGAAGCTGTTTCAGAAGTGAGTCCTGTTTTCTGACTCAGTTTTTCTGGGGTGCCGTGTCACCATAAGACTTGATTTTCAAGGCCCAGGATAGTGTACCGCCTGGTGGCATGGTCCATAGGGCAGATTTCAAGCCATCTGGTCATTGCTTCCACCATTGTAAGCACATGGCACTTGCCTTGGTGGGTTTGTGGGAGTGTGATGTAGTCAGTCTGCCAGGCTTCTCCATATTTATATTTCAGCTGTCATCCTCCATACCACAAAGGCTTTAACCACTTGTCTTTCTTGATAGCAGCATGTTTCACATTCATGAATAACCTGTGCAGTAGTGTCCATGGTGGTCAAGTCCACTCCTCAGTCTCAAGCCCTCAATATGTTGCATCTCTTCCTTGATGACCTGAGGTGTCATGGGCTCACTGAGGTATAAATAATTCACCATTACGTTGGCAGTCCAAATCCACCTAAGCCACTTCAATCTTAGCAGCCTAATCCACCCCCTGCTTGTTTTGGTGTTCTTCAGTTAAGGCCTGAAACACTGGGTCAGGCAGAGTTCTGGGTTGGGATCTCACACGTTAATATGGTAGCTGACTCTTGTGTACCTGGGCATCCATGTGATGTACTTTTACCACCAGATTCTCTACATGAGCAGCAATATCTTTCCATAATTTAGCAGCCCAGATGGGTTTACCTCTGTGCTGCAAGTTGCTCTGCTTACATTGCTATAACAACTCCCACAAGGCATTTGCCACCATCCATGACTTAGTGTAGAGGCAGAGAACTGGCTGCCTTGCCCACTCAGCAATATCTAAAGCCAGTTGAATGGCTTTCACCTTCTGCAGACTGACTTGATTCACCTTGTCCTTCAGCAGTTTTGTCGACTCGTCACGTAGGACTCCACACAGCAGCCTTCCGCCTTCAATGGTTCCATGCAGTGCAAAAGGACCCATCAGTGAAGAGGGCATATTGCTTCTCGTTATCTGGAAGTTTGTTATATGTTGTGGCCTCTGCTGCATGTGTTACTTCCTCCTCCTCTGGCAGCATTACAAAATCTTTGCCCTCTGGCCAGTTTGTGATCACTTCCAAGATTCCTAGGTAGTTAGGGGTCCCTATTTGAGCCTGCTCTGTGACCAGTGCAACCTGCTTATTCCACATGGCATCAGTTGCATGATCTGTAGAGGCGAACTTCCCTTTGAACATCCAGGAGCAGTCAGCATGTTTTTACCAAGGGGAAGTCATGTTTGACCAACCTGATAGCCTTTGATGAGTACATAACCGGGTGGATAGATGATGGTAGAGCAGTGGATGTGGTTTATCTTGATTTCAGTAAAGCATTTGACACTGTCTCCCACAGCATCCATGAAGCTAAACTGAGCAAGTGTGGTCTGGATGATCGGGTAATGAGGTGGACTGTGAACTGGTTGACGGACAGAAGCCAGAGAGTTGTGATCAATGGGATGGAATCTAGTTGGAGGCCTGTGTCTGGTGAATCATAGAATCATAGAATGGCTCAGGTTGGAAGGGACCTTGAAGATCATCTAGTTCCAACCCCCCTGCCATGGGCAGGGACGCCACATGCACTAGACCAGGTCATGCAGGGCCACCTCCATCCTGGCCTTAAACACTGCCAGGGATGGAGCCTCCACAACCTCTCTGGGCAACCTGTTCCAGTGCCTCACCACCCTTTGGGTAAAGAACCCCTTTCTAATCTCGAACCTAAATTTCGCCTCCTTCAGCTTGTAGCCATTCCCCTGTGTCCTGTTGCAATCAGACCAGGAGAAAAGTATCTCTCCTTCTGCCTTATAATCCCTTTTCAGGTACTGAAAGGGTGCTATAAGGTCCCCTCTAAGCCTTCTCTTCTCCAGGCTGAACAACCCCAATTCCTACAGCCTGTCCTCATAGGGGAGGTGCTCCACTCCTTTGATCATCTTTGTGGCCCTCCTCTGGACCCGCTCCAAGAGGTCCACATCTTTTTTATGTTGAGGAGCCCAGAACTGTACACAGTACTCCAGATGGGGCTTTACGAGGGCAGAATAGAGAGGCAGAATCACCTCCTTAGACCTGCTGGTCATGCCTCTCCTGATGCATCCCAGGACACGGTTAGCCTTCTGAGCTGCGAGTACACATTGCCAACTCATATCCATTTTTTTGTCTATCATGACCCCCAAGTCCTTCCCTGCATGGCTGTTCTCAACAAGTTCTTCTCCCAGCCTGTACTCATATCTTGGGTTGCTGCTACCCAGATGCAGGACCTTACACTTGGACTTGTTGAATTTCATTTGATTCTCACAGGCCCACTTTTCAAGCCTGTCCAGGTCCCTCTGGATGGCATCTTGCCCCTCTGGTGTGTCAACCACACCACTCAGCTTGGTGTAGTCTGCGAATTTGCTGAGGGTGCACTCAATACGTCTGTCCAGGTCATTAATAAAGACATTGAAGAGCACCGGTCCCAAGACAGAACCCTGAGGGACACCACTCGTCACCTGCCTCCACCTAGACAAGGAGCCATTGACCACAACAATGGAGTGCGTCCATTCAGCCAATTTCTTATCCATTGGATGGT
>VWZX01005522.1:0-10470 GCA_013399015.1 Galbula dea
GAGGGACTCCACTAGACACAAGCCTCCAGCTAGACTCAGTCCCACTGACCGCAACTCTCTAACCTCTGTCCTTCAACCACTTCACAATCCACCTCACTACCCAATTATCCAGACCACATTTGCTCAGTTTATCTGCAAGGATGCTGTGGGAGACAGTGTCAAACACTTTACTGACATGAAGATAAACCATATCCACTGCTTCACAGTCATGTATCCACCCAGTTATGTCCTCATCAAAGGCTATCAGGTTCGTCAAAGATGACTGCCCCTTGGTAAACCCATGCTGACTGCTCCTTAGTACTACTAATGACCCCCTTAACCTTGATATGCCTGGAGACATAGTCAAGGACAAAGTGTTCCATCACCTTTCCAGCGATGGAGGTGAGGCCGACCAGTCTAGAGTTACGCGGCTCCTCCTTCTTGCCCTTTTTGAAGACTGGAGTGACTTTTGCCTTTCTCCAAATCCGCAGGCACCTCTCCTGTTTCCCAGGACTTACCAAAGATGATAGAGAGTTGTCTGGCAATGACTTCTGCCAACTCCCTCAACACCCCTGGATGTATGCTATCAGGTCCCGTGGATTTATGGAGGTTCAGATGGCTTAACTTCTCCCTAACCCAGTCCTCCAAAACTAAAGAAAACTCCTCCATTATCATAGAATCTTAGAATCATAGAATTGTCAGAGTTGGAAGGGACCTCAAAGATCATGTAGTTCCAACACCCCTGCCTGGCAGGGACACCATCCATTAGATCAGGTTACCCAGGGCCCACCCAACCTTGTCTTAAAAGCTTCCAGGGATGAGGCTTCCACAACCTCTCTGGGCAACCTGTTCCACTCTCTAAGCACCCTCATAGTGAAGAACTTCCTCTTAATATCTAACCTAAATCTACCCTCCTCTAGATTACTACTATTTCCCCTGGTTCCATCGCTACCTGACTTCCTAAGAAGTCCCTCACCAGCTTTTTTGTAGGCCCCCTTCAGACACTGGAAGGCCATAATAAGGTCTCCTCGGAGCCTTCTCCTCTGCAGACTGAACAATCCCAACTCTCTCAGTCTGTCCTCATAGGAGAGGTACTCTAGTCCTCTGATCATTCTCGTGGCCCTTCTCTGGACTTGCTGCAGCACCCCCATATTCCTCTTGTAATAGGGGCTCTAGAACTGGACACAATATTCCAGGTGGGGAATATCCTAACATCATGTGTGGCCTCAGGGGTATGAGGCTCCTGAGGACAGTCTCTAACAGTATAGACAGAGACAAAGAAGGCATTCAGTAACTCCACCTTCTTTGGACCATCTGTCACCAAGGCACCCACCTTATTCAGTAGGGGGCCTACATTGCCTCTAGTCTTAGTTTTTTCCTGCAGTGTATTTGAAGAAGCCCCTGCTATTGTCCTTAACCTCCTTTGTAAGGTTTATTTCCAGAGACACCTTTGCTTTCTTAGTTGCCTCTCTTCATTCTCTCACAGCAGTCTTATACTCTTCCCATGTAGCCAGCCTGTCCTTCCATGATCTGTAGACTCTCTTCTTCTACTGCAGTTTGCCCAGCAATTCCCTATTTAACCATTTTGGTCTCCTGGCTCCCTTCCTAGATTTTCTATGTGAATACGCAAGATATGCAAACTATGCGATATATGCATAATGATAACAAGATGCATTAATGTTGTTGATTTCTTCCTTTAGAAGGAGCATTCAGTTTGAGGTAGAAGAAACAAAGCACACAGTTGCGATATATAAGAGGTGAAGAAAGGAATGTGTTGAGGATAACATCCTAATGCTGCTTGTGGTTGAACTAACCAGGGAGAGGGCTCTGCTGGACCTGCTCTTTGTGAATAGGGAAGTGCTAGTAGGAGATGTTTCGGCTGGAGGTCAAATTGGGCATAGCAACCATGAATTGGTAAGGTTCTCTACTTTCAGAGAGGTCAGGAGGGTGAGTAGCAAAACTCCCATCCCTGACTTTTGTAGGGCAAACTTTAATTTGTTTAGAAGTCTGGTTTCCAGAATTCCTTGAGAGATACTATTGAAGGACATAGGAGTCCAGGAAGGCTGGACACTCTTTAAGAATGAGATATTGAAGGCACAAGAGCTGGCTATACCCATGTGCCGTAAGGCAAGCTGGCAGCATAGAAGACTGGCCTGGTTGAATAGGGAGTTCTGGCTGGCACTCAGGGAGAAAACGAAAGTTTATAGACTTTGTGTAATGGTTTGGCTCAGGCCTTTTCCCTGGTAACCAGCTTGTAACCAGGGAAGTGGTCATGTTCCCAGTATTCCATATGATTTTTATGTAACTCAGGGTATAAATAAGAAAGGGGGAGAAGCCTTCTCTCTCTTTCCTTCTGGTGGATCTGAAGATGCAGGTTCTATGCTATCAGTCTTGCCCGTGTGGGGGAGTGAGGCCTTGTAGGCCCTGCAGGTCTTGGGAAGCGGCAGTTGCTGAATCTTGAGGAGAGTTGTGAGATTTATTTCTTTAAGTGTACATATCTGTTTTGGTTTTTCCTTTTTGTTTTCTTTCCTTCTCTCCCTTTCCCTTTCCCCCTCCCTTTTCAGGGGGTGTTTGGGGGTTCCCTCTACTGAATATATGGCATCTGATGGTACATAACTCCTATATAGGTAAATGTATTAATCTTTTATATAATTTGAGTTGTTTTCAGACTCTTTGTTTTTTTCTGCAATCTTTTCTATTACTCTGAGAGGGAAGGGGGGGAGGGGAAGAAGGCTTTCACTATGACTTTGGGCATTTGGCAGGGAGCCAGGTCCAAACTATCGCAGTTTGGAAGAAGGGGCAGGCCACTCACAAGGACTACAAAACAGTAATGAGGCTCTGCAGGGAGGGTATTAGAAAATCCAAAGATCAGGTAGAAATCAATCTGGCCTCCAAGGTTAAGAATAACAAGAAAAGTTTCTTTAAATATATCAACAACAAAAGAAGGACAAATGAAACCCTCCATCCCCTAATGGACGCACGAGGGAACTTAGTGATAAAAGATGAGGATAAGGCTGAGGTGCTTAATGACTTCTTTGCCTCAGTCTTTAGTAATAGGCCTATTTTCACAGAGGAAATTCGTTCCCCTAATCTAATGAATATGGTCAGGGAACAGTGTGACCCCCTCCCAACCCAGAAGGAGATGGTCCATGACCTGCCGCATTACCTGGATGAGCACAAATCCATGGGGCTGGATGGGCTGCACCCATGAGTGTTGAAAGAGCTGGCAGGGTTACTTACCAGGCCACTTTCCATCATTTTTCAAAAGTCCCAGCTGACTGGGGAGGTGCCAGGAGACTGAAAACTGGCTAATGTCACCCCCACATATAAGAAGGGATGAAAGGATGATCAGGGAAATTACAGGCCTGTTAGTCTGACTTCCGTACCAGGGAAGCTAATGGAGCAGCTCTGTGGCACATGTTGAACAACCAGGGGATCAGGTCCAGTCAGCATGGCTTCACAAAAGGCAGGTCCTGTTTAACAAATCTGATCTCCTTCTATGATGAGGTGACTTGCTTATTGGACGAAGGAACATCTGTGGATGTTGTCTACCTTGACTTTAGCAAGGCATTTCACACAGTTTCCCACATCATTCTACTAAAGAAGCTGGCTGCTCATGGCGTGGATGTGCACACACTTGGCTGGATCAAAAATTGGTTGGCCGAGTCCAGAGAGTTGTGCTCAATGGAGTCAAATCCAGTTGGTGGGCAGTCATGAGCAGGGTCCCACAGGGGTCAGTGCTGGGGCCGCTCCTGTTCAACAACTTTATTGATGGCTTGGATGAAAGCTTAGAGTGCACCCTTAGTAAGTTTGCAGACAACTCTAAGCTGGGTGGAAGTGTCAATCTGCTTGAGGGTAGGGAGGCTCTGAAAAGGGACCTTGACAGGCTGGATCAGTGGGCAAAGGCCAATTGTATGAGTTATATGAATTTCAATAAGGCTAAGTTAGAGAACTACGGATTCGATGGGTGGACTGTTCAGTGGGTAAGGAATTGGCTGGATGGTTGCAGAGAGTAGTAGTCAATGGCTCAAAGTCCAGATGGAGACCAGTGACAAGTGACAAGTGGTGTACCTCAGGGGTCTGTGCTGGGACCTGTCCTATTTAATATTTTCATAAACGATATCGACAGCGGGATTGAGTGCACCATCAGCAAGTTTGCTGATGACACTAAGCTGTGTGGTGCTGTTGATAAGTTGGAGGGGCGGGATTCCATCCAGAAGGACCTGGACAGGCTGGAGAGGTGGGCCCAGATGAACCTCATGAGGTTTAACAAGACCAAGTGCAGGGTCCTGCATCTGGGGTGGAATAATCCCCACTATCAATAGAGGCTGGAGGACGGGGAGATAGAGAGCAGCCCTGCAAAAAAGGACTTGGGGGTGTTGGTTGATGAGAAGCTGGACATAAGCAAGCAGTGTGCACTGGTGGCCCAGAAGGCAAATCGCATTCTGGGCTGCATCAAGAGAAGCATGACCAGCAGATCGAGAGAGGTGATTCTGCCACTGTACTCTGCTCTAGTGAGAGCTCATCTGGAGTACTGTGTTCCACTCTGGAGCCCTCAACACAAGAAGGACATGGACCTGATGGCGTGGGTCCAAAGAAGGGCTACAAAAATGATCAGGGGGCTGGAACACCTCCCCTCTGAGGATAGGCTGAGGGAGCTGGGATTGTTCAATCTCGAGAAGAGAAGGCTTCGTGGGGACCTAATAGTCACCTTCCAGTACCTGAAGGGGTCATATAGAAAGGCTGGGGAGGGCCTGTTTACAGAGGCCTGTAGTGATAGGACAAGGGGTAGTGGATTTAAATTAGGGAAGAGTAGGTTTAGATTAGATATTAGGAAAAAGTTCCTTACCATGAGGTTAGTGGAACATTGGAACAGGTTGTCCAGGGAGGTGGTTGAGGCCCCATCCCTGAAGGTGTTGAAGGCAAGGCTGGACAGGGTGCTCGGCAACCTGATTTAGTTGGAGATGTGCCTACTCACTGAAGGCGGGTTGGACTAGATGACCTCTAAGGTCCCTTCCAACCCTGATAATTCTATGATTCTATGATTCCCAAGGCAGAGTGAGTTTATCTCTCTTCATATAATTGCAGAGAAGTCAAATACAGCCATACAGCAAGTCTCAGTCCCTGCCAGTTGCCTTTTATCAGGCTACTTTCTCCTGGTCCATTACTTCCTGGATAGTTACTCTTGAATATTCAAGAGCTGCTGCTATACACCTAAGCAATGTCAAAGCAATCCTAGCATATTTCAGTGGTTTGGATAAATTTGAACTTCAGGAGCACTGTGAAATAGTGAGGCTGTGTAAACATGTGTCATGGCAGATACCATGTCCAGACTGGCACTCTGCACCTCTGATCCTGAAGACAGCAATATGTTGCCTGTATCACTATGTGCGCGCAACCTGATGTGTGGAGCAGTATTGGTGCAGGAAGGTACAGGATTGTCGTTACTACTCAGATTTCTTTTATTCTTCATCCATGCAATTTTCAGGTTCCTGTGATACTATACCACAGGCTGTTTAACCACTGTTTGGTTCCCACTCACTACTGCAGAGAAATCTATTTTTTTTCCAGTTATGGGGAACATGATACCTTGCCACATCCAGCTGCTGCTGACATGAGGGTATGTGCATTGCCTCAGCCAGTGGTGAATCTGTATTTTGTAGCAGCTCCTTCCAGGTTGCTCATGTTAATATGGTGGTTGGAGTAATTATTAACCTGCTGCCTCCTTTGGAGGCACTAATTCGTCTGTGACAGAGTTTTCTGTGCAAAGGTTGCTTGGGGGAAAACACTGTACACTAACACAAACTGTGGATACAGAAGAAGCTCTGCACTTTTGGAGCTTACACATGCTTTCTGCTTGTAAAAATTAGCTGTCCATTTAAGCAGAAGTATTATCTGCAGTATTCTCTCCTGTGTCACATGCTCCTACTGTTGTCGCCAGGAGCTTCACTTGCAGCACAGGTACAGAGGATGCCTAAGGGGCCCCTCCAGCAGTAAATAAACAGCTGAAGGTTTTAGGGTGATCTGTGAAACCTTGGCTATGAAGCAACATTTGTTTTTCCCACTTTGCCACAGGTCACTGTGGTCTGATAGATTGTGAGAAGTGCAGAAATCTTTTTGTATTTGTAACATTAAAATCTCCTTTTTTCCCCTCCTGAAAGTTTTTCAGCAGTATATTATATCCCTAAACACCACATCTACATTTCTTGAAGGCATACACCACCATTCAGACTTTGTGACTTGAGATGCTTTTCTATTGCCAACTGCTTTTCTGACTTGGTGAGTCATTGCTACGTGGAAATTGGGAAGCATTTTCTAAGACATATGAACAGCTTTTATCCCATGATGGTGCACATGCCCTGTGAGGTACTAACTGCATCTTGGGAGATGCAAGATATTTTATATAGTCCAGGAGGTGCTTAACAGGATCTCGTAATGAATGTTAAAATGAAAGTTAATGCTTATAATGAAGATATAAGGTTCTAAACCCTTTACTGTTATTGCTAATGAAAGCTTGAATTCAACAAAATCCAGCCTTCATTCAGTCAGGAATGCTTCCTAGGTACTAATACTGTGTAAATGAGTTTTTATCTCTTGAGATTTATTAAATATTGGAGCCCAGGAACTGTTACAGCACTCAAAGTCTTACCATTGTCTTATTATGACCTTTCAATTACTGACTGTAGCCAACACCAGATGCTTCAAAGGACCATGCAGGAATCCATGTAGTAGACAATAATAACAGTTGTAATTTGCTATTATGAAAAACAACTTCTTATCTACTGCCCGCACTCAAGGTTTGGCTTATGTCCTGAGACATGACAGTTTGTATCTTATTACACATACCTATTTTAAAGTGATAGCAATTTGCAACAGAAGGGACTGGAATTTGGGAAGTTTAGATGAGATTGCAGGATTATCCTCTGATGGGATGTATGGTATAGCCCAAAGGACATCGTCCTTCTGCACCTCCATTTCCCCACCTAAATGCCATTAAAGATCTTGACACTTGTGAGTTTTCTAAGGTCTGTGAACTCAAACTGTGATAGAAGAGCAAGGGAAGGTTAAGTGAAAAACCAGGCTTGTGTCTTAAATATGAGTAATTATTAGATGAAGTTCCTAAGATAGTGAGAAGTCAAACCAGTTCAAGAGAACACAATGTACTGTTCTCTGTTTTGGACTGTGTACTTCAGGCACTTGGCAGTGCTTGTGAGCAAGCTGATGGGTGTGCAATCAATCTGACTGTTTCCTCCATACAATCTCTTTGGTTGAAACTCTCCACTTATTTCCATGGATCCTTCACTCAGCAGGGAGAGAATTGCACTAAAAACTGAAAGAAAAAATCCCCCAGGCAGTCATTTCTGATCATAGTATGCACTGTTATTATTTTAAAAAGAGGAACACAGAAGTACAAACAGAAAGTCCTTGTTTTGTTTGTCTTCCTGCAGCCAACTCAACTCATCCTTCCTTTGCAAAGAGTGAGTTAGGAAACAAATAATATATGAAGACAAGAAATGCGTTGCTCACTCCAGATTTTGTTTGAAGGGCACTTTGCAGCTCTCTGTGGTTCAGAGATGTTTTAATTATGCTTCTTTTAACCTTTTATTTTCTGTTTCTTCCCCCGCAAAGCTGAATGACAAGATATGAAACTTTGTGGTTTGGTTGTTCTTAATATGAGTATTGAAAAATGATAGCATGCTGAATACATGTGGCAGAGTGTTCTCTCCTCCCAATCCCAGCTCCCTCCCCATCAGTTGCTGAGGCTTTTCATTGCATTTAACCACTCCCAGCTTTCAGAATATATAGGTTTCTACTCTCAGACCTCCTTTTTTCTTTCCTTACAGCTGTTTGTTTCACAGCATGGTCAGTGTTTGCAAAGTAGATTAAACCCACCTCTAAACTACCCTCTACTCTATTCCTCTTCCTTGCCTCTGCAAAGGTCACACAGCTGCTTGGGTTTCAGTGCTCATGCTGGAAGGTACCAGGAAGGAGAAAAGTAAACCAGTAGCAAAGGACAGGTGAAGCAAACTGCAGAGTAGCAGGATCTGGTCCTGCATCCTGTCAGAGGGCAGGACATTCAAACTGAGCCTTGAAGATCTTGTTTACATATGTTTAGGAAGGCAGAAGACAAATCATAGAATCATAGAATTGTCAGAGTTGCAAGGAACCTCAAAGATCATCTAGCTCCAACCCCCCTGCCTGGCAGGGACACCATCCACTAGATCAGGGTGCCCAGGGCCCCATCAAGCCTTGTCTTAAAACCTTCCACGGATGAGGCTTCCACAACCTCTCTAGGCAACCTGTTCCACTCTCTAACCACTCTCATAGTGAAGAACTTCTTCCTAATATCCAACCTGAATCTACCCTCCTCTAACTTACACCCATTTCCCCTGGTTCTATCACTGTCTGACCTCCTAAAAGGTCCCTCACCAGCTTTCTTGTAGGCCCCCTTCAGATACTGGAAGGCCACAAGAAGGTGTTCAGAGAGCCTTCTCCTCTGCAGACTGAACAACCCCAACTGTCTCAGCCTGTCCTAATGGGAGAGGTGCTCCAGTCCTCTGATCATTCTTGTGGCCCTTCTCTGGACTCTCTCCAGCACTTCCATATCCCTCTTGTAATAGGGGCTCTAGAACTGGATGCAATATTCCAGGTGTGGTCTCAAAAGAGCAGAGTAGAGGGGGAGAATCACCTCCCTTAACCTGCTGGCCACGCTTCTCTTGATGCAGCCTAGGATACAGTTGGCCTTCTGGGCTGCAAGTGCACACTGGCAGCTCATGTTGAGCTTCTCATCCACCAGCACACCCAAGACACTTTCCTCAGGGCTGCTCTCAAGCCAATCTTCACCCAGCCTGTATCGGTGCTTGGGATTGTTGAACTTCATGAGGTTGGCATGGGCCCACCTCTCCAGCCTGTCCAGGTGCCTCTGGATGGCATCCCTCCCATCCAACGTATCAACAATTCCACACAGCTTGGTGTTGTTGGCGAACTTGCTGAGGGAGCACTCAATGCCGCTGTCCATGTCTCTGACGGAGATGTTGAACAAGACTGGTCTCAGTACTGATCCTTGAGGGACTCCACTTGTCACTGGCCTCCACTTGGACATGGATACATTGACAGCCACTCTCTGGGTGCAGCCGTCAGGCCAATTCCTTATCCACTGAGTGGTCCATCTGTCAAACCCATATTCCACTATCTTGGAGACCAGGATGTCATGTGGGACAGTGTCGAAGGCTTTGCTCAGGTCCAGGTAAATGATGTCAGTTGCTCTTCAACTGTCTATTGATGTCGTGACGTCTTCATAGGAAGCCACCAGATGCTGCAACACAATCAAAAATATCTACTTGCTATTTCAAATGCAAAGTGACACAGTAATGTTTCAAGACTGTGTACATTGTTTGAGGGTTCCTTTGCCCTAATTTTAATGAGCTGATGTCCAATCTGGGGGAGAAAAATAGTCTTTCCTTAAGGCCTGTATTATTTCACTTGTATTGTGAAAGGTACAAAGCACTTCTACCACTTGAGAGAGGATACCCACAGTCTTCTTCAGTGGTACACCAAGAAGGTAGTATTTGTATGTATATCTTCTTCTAGGCAAGAAGCTGCAAGCTCAAAGTACTTTTATGAAATGTTCTGGTATGACAGCAGTTGTAGCTGGACAAAAACCATTTTAAGAGCCTAAACTATGCACAAAGTGTAAGCATGCCTTAATTGAGAGTTTCTCAGGTTAGATTTCATCCCACTCCTGTGTAGTCACTGCATGTAGAGAAAGGACACAGCACTTGTAACTGCTGCCAGGATGGTATCAAATAGAAAATGCTTCTGCAAAGGCATGACTTGAATGTAGTTCCCTTTGGAATATTCCATGTAAATTCACTAGCCCTTACAGAATAAACTGTTGGGAAAGTTAAATATGTCTTTCCTGCACGTGTTACTTTGTGTGCAAAACATGTGAACTTATATGCTTCTAACAGATAAAACTTCCATTCTGAATCGATGGTCTGAACATTTTCAGACTGTTTTCAGTATCAACTGTGTAGTCCAAGACTCAGGAATTCAGTCCATCACACAACAACCAGTGAAATACGACTTGGATACTGCCCCCACTTTAGGAGAAACCCTCAAGGCCATACAGCAGGTAAAAATCGGCAAGGCAGCTGGGGTTGGTGGAATTCCACCCAAAGCCTGGAAACATTGGGGCCTTGCACTCCATGCTAAATTTCATGAGTTTGTGGTGCGCTGCTGGGAACTAGGCGAACTACCGTCAGACTTTTGTGATGCAGTCATCATCACTGTGTATAAGAAGAAAGGTACTAAGTCAGACTGCTCAAATTACCATGGTATTACTTTGCTCTCCATTGCTGGCAAAATCCTGTCAAGAATACTCCTGAACAGATTAATATCCCCTATAGCAGAAGGAATTTCACCTGAAAGTCAGTGCCATTTCAGAGCCAACAGGAGCACCACAGACATGGTATTTGTTCTCAGACAACT
>VWZX01005524.1:0-168572 GCA_013399015.1 Galbula dea
CTGGCCCACTGGTGCAGACCTGGCAACATCCCCATCCCTCTTCAAAACTAGTTTAAATCCCTATGAATGAGCTCTGCTAGTTCTTGCCCTAGAAGCCTTTTCCCCCTGAAAGATAAGCCTTTCCCACCTCTCATCATCTGGCCTGGTATCCTGTAATACAAGCCATTATCAAAGAACCCAAAGCCCTGCCTGTAGCACCAGTCTCGGAGCCAGGTATTTATGGACCGAACTCTTCTACTCCATCCCATATCATGGTCAGGTGCTGGAAGCAGGGAAGAGAAAATAACTTGCGCCCCTGACCCTTTTATCAACTGTCTCAAGGCCTTGAAATCTCTCTTCATTTCCCTCAGACTACAGGATGCGGCTTCCTCTCCACCCGCCTGAAAGATCAGTAGTGGATAAAACTCTGATGACTGTACCACGTTGGGAAGTTCCCTAGTAATATCCCTAATTTGAGCTCCAGGAAAGCTGCAGACCTCCCTGTGATGAGGGTCAACCTTGCATATTGGACCCTCTGTTCCCTTTAGGAGCGAGTCTCCAACAACCGCAACTCTTCTCTTCTTCTTTGTGGAAGAGGTTGTGATATGTCCAGGAAGCCTAGCTGACTGCAGCAAGACCTCTGATACAGGTTGCCTGTCATCCACATCCCCATTAGACTGGCTGTCTTCCAGCAGGGCCTCATACCTATTTCTCAGAGGCACCTGGGGAAATGAGGCAGGCAAGGAAGGCACTCACCTTCTGTTGCAGCCATCAGCTTTCTTCCAGTCACCTGTTTCATTTAGGCTTCTACCTTCCACCTTTGCTCAGCCTTCTGTGACAAGGGCCCCATTCTTATGGTGTATGGGGGACTGAGAAGGCAGGGGAGGTCAGGAGGAGCCTCTCTTGCCTCTCCCATCTCTCCAGGGAGGGACCTGCCTCCATTCCCCCCCCATCACTTGGGTCATCCTTTTGCAGGCAGCAAGAGGGAGTGGGACCCCTTACTTCTCGTGCACCCCCCCACCTGCTGCCCTTCTGTCAGGGATGGCAGAGCCTGGCTCCAAAATTCTATCTCCTTTTCATGTTCCCTTCTAGTCCCTAACCTCTTGACCTCCTCCTTCAGCTCAGCCACCATACTGAGCAGATCATTCACCTGTTCACATCTGACACAGGTGTTATCTCTGCTACCCTCCACCGCAACTGCCAGGCTCTGGCATTCTCCACAGCTAGAGACCTGGACACCAACATGTCTGCATGGGGCCCCAGTCTGGGTGCCCACAGTTTTTCTAACAGCAGCCATCCGCCGAGTTACAACCATTCACAGAGATTTACAGGAGACTGACCTCACAGACAGCAGTGACATGCCCATATGACTTACCCTGCTCCTTAACCGACCCTTCTCCTGGGGTCCTTTTAAGTAGTCCCAGGTGCACACCTCCCCCAGCTGCCGCTGCCCCTCCCACGGGGAAGCAGAGCATGTGGTCCACAAACTTAGCTTTTCACAGGAGAAAAACTCCCCTGAAGTTCCAAAACACAGGAAGCAGAAAGTCCCTCGGCTGTTCTGAGGTATTTCAGCTCAGACTGTGCTCCTGGGGTCCTTGTAAGTAATTAGTTTCACCTTTCATAACCAAGCACCTGATCATTTCACTGATTTCCAAAACATCAGCAGTCAGAAATCTCTCTTTAGGACTTTAGACTGTTGGAATATAGACTTTCATCTGCTTATACACATGGGTTGCAGTTCTGTCCCTCCAGGCTTTTACGTATGTATTGGCATTAGCAATTGAACCATGAAGTACAGTCAAGTCTTGCAGGGAAAAGATTAGCAATTCAGTTTTATCACATGTTCCTATGTGATACTGAGAATGAAACCATTTCAAAACACCAAGAGAAACACTGCTGCATATAACACTATCATAGCTTTCATGAGAGTGCAAGTATCTGTATGTGCAAATAGTGTTAGTATTTGTGGGTTTAGCTGTTTGGCCTCAGACACAGATATTTAGCTCATATAAGTAATGTTTAATTAAGAGACTTTGTCAAAGACTGGACTCTGATGGAATCTGTTAGAACACAGGAGGTATTATTTCACATTTTAATTTAATTTTTAAAATATCTTTGGGACACGATCACACACATTTTTTACATTTTATACACCTAATCTACCCCAGGTTGAGGTTTTCAAAACCAAGCATGTCATTCAGAGGTAGCGGTCTCAATAACATTCAATGAATGACAATCATACTTCTAAGCTGAACACTTTAGAAGACAGTCATCTTAGATATTTAAATGAGCTATATGTCTTTGAGCATAATAAGACTTTCTTTATGCTTTAATTACACAAGATTTCCTCTTTTGTTTCCCACCTGTGAATGAAGGGGCAAGACTGCTCTTTTTGAAGACCTACAAAGAAATTACTTGCTTTGAAAGAACTTGAAGAGCATCAAAATATATCATTGTCCTGCTCTTTACTGAAGGGTTATACAGGATACACAGCCCAGCTCTAACTTAAATACCGTAAGCAGTTTTACCACTGGAGGCAATGTATATTGAAAATTACAACCTTTTCCATCTTTGTAGGTAATCATCAGGATTTCAGCTACTGACAAGGATGAAATATCACCTAGAGGTTTCTTCAAATACTCCCTGGCCACAGAAGATAGCAACTTCTCCTTGGTTGAGAACTACGGTAGCGTATCCCTGCAATGCATTTTCTCAGCTAGCCAAAGTGAGACACTAGTACACAAGGGAGAAAAGCTGTAGCAATGACCGATGATTGCTCCAGCTGAATGAAGCAGCAACTTATTTTTAAAGGCTTAAGTTGGGGGGGGGGGACGGGACGGGCACAGGCAAAGAGTTGTTTGTTGCCACCTAAGTTTCCCTGGGTTCCCTAAAGGCTAGCTCTAAAAGGGAAGATATACCAACTGACTGATAATCTATAAGGAAATATGGTAGAGATTGTCACTTAATTAGATGTCATTACTTCTTCCAGATAACACAGCTAATATCACTGTCAAATATGGACAGTTTAATCGTGAACTTGCCAAAATCCACTACCTGCCCGTCGTCATCTCAGACAATGGTGATCCTGAGCTCAGCAGCACAAATACACTTGTCATCAGTGTCTGCAAGTGTAATGAAAAAGGCAACTTCACTTTTTGCGAGGAAAGAGCTAAACAAGTTGGAGTTAGTGTACAAGCACTGGTGGCAATTTTTATCTGTATCTTCACAATCATTGGTAAGTATTTGACTTCTGTAATGTTGTCTGACTTAAAACAGGGATTGTTTTGGTGTGTTTTTTCTTAATTGAGGTCTACAAAATGGTCACAAAGACAGAAATATTGTAACAATTTGATTCACCTCACTTGCTCTATTTGGCCTCTTAGCGTAGTTTCAGTTACAAAGCTGTTTATTCTATTGGAAAGGCTGAGTCACTGGAAAAGTTATTGCACATATGCATAATGCACCCGATTGGCTAGTGTTACTACGAGTGTAACTACTGTTACTAGGCTCACATGCAGCTATAGAACAGGAAATTTGTGCTGGGACAATAATAATGGGATTCCTGTTTCCAAGGGCTGAACTAATCTGGAAGCCCTTTAAACAGTACAGTGAACATATATACATAAATCTGAACCAGCAGACCTGTACCTACTTACTGAATTTGGAATTTATTTTTTTCTTGCTTGAGAAGAGGCCTCCTTTGCAATTACCACATAAGTGGCATTTGATGCTTAGCATTAAAAGATTTAACAGGTCAAGGCAGTAGCTGATTCAATGAATTTGTGACACTATGCATTTGTACTTTATGATTCCAGCTAATGAGTCAGTTGTACAATTCCTGTGCAGACTGCTTTGAGAATATACAAATCCTACAGTTAAACACTATTTTAAACTATTTTTTTAATAAATGTGCTTATATCACTCCAGAAACACTTCAGTAACACAACACTTCAGATTGTTATATATCTTTAACACAATTTGTTTTGCTTCCTTACTTCTCTATTTACACATGCTCATCTAAGTTTTCTTTGCAGTAATCACATTGCTCATTCTTCTAAGAAAGAGACACAAGAAGGATTTGAGTGGTCTTGGGAGGAATGTGGCAGAGATTCATGAGCAGCTTGTCACTTACGATGAAGAAGGTGGTGGTGAAATGGATACTACCAGCTATGATGTATCTGTACTCAACTCTGTCCGCAAGAATGGTATAAAGCCAGAAGCAGTTCCCTCTCCGTATGCACAAGTCCAAAAGCCTCCTGGAAATATAACTTCTGGTACTGGAGAAATGGAAATGATGATTGAAGTTAAGAAGGATGAAGCTGACAATGACAGAGATTTGCTGCCATATGACACACTTCATATTTATGGCTATGAAGGTGCTGAGTCCATCGCAGAATCTCTCAGTTCTTTGGAATCAGGCTCCTCAGACTCAGATATTGATTATGACTTTCTAAATGACTGGGGACCCAGGTTTAAAATGTTAGCTGAGCTGTATGGATCAGAACCAAATGAAGATTTTGTGTACTAAATTCAAATTAGCCATGAATTTTCTCCTTCTTACTACAGGTAAACATCAAGAGCCTGCCAATCGCCAAAAAAGAACTTACAACTCTTCACCCAAGCCATGCATGATTAAAAAAAAAAAAAAAAAAAGACCACCCCCACACACCTGACAGCAGTAAGGTTAAAAAGAAACACACAGCTCACATATATTGACTTCCCCCAGCACTGCTATCCTCTTTAAGACTCAGTTCTTTACCCAAACTTGCTGCTCGAGGACTTGCTCGAGTGTTCTAGGACACAACTCCTCTCCCTATCCAGATAGACACTTTTCCTTAGAAAGTGGTTTTGTCCTCAGTTTCTCCTTCATTCCTTTCCTCCTGTATGGTTTTCATCAACATGCAGTCAAGGTCACCATCAGCGGGACTGGGAAGAAATGATTCAAATAACCTTTTATATCTCCAGCCGGCTACTTTGCCTGGCCCTCCTGTAACATATTTATTGATATTCCACACTTATGCTTACCCAGCAGAAGAGAGAAGGAACATATGGTCTATCACTTAATATTAGAAATTATTCCATCATGTTCAAGAAGAGGCATGATTTTTCCTTCTTTTCAGTCTATTAATTATTCTTGCTTTACAGTCTTCTACTACATGTATGAGTTACTAAGATAAAATTAGACAAGATTTTTAGATGCACAATCTGGTTTCATCTGTCATTTTTAACAGCCTGATGATGATTTCAGGCACCTTTCTGGCATGTTAGAGTATGCTCTAGCTAGGAGCAAAATTGTTTTTTCTTTCTGTAAATAGGATCTCAGTGCTATTCAATGGAACATATCCTGCAGGGCAGGAAATGTGGAGATCAGGGGAATGTTAAGACTCCAATACTGTAAATCTCTCTAGATGGCAACATAGGTCTCTTTAGATTTCTAAAGAGGTTGAATAGGTTTTTTTATCCAATGTTATTAAAGCAACTGTATTTTTTTCAGGGACAAACAAATGAAGGGCCTCATTACTGTGAAACTGTTTTGATTTTTTTTTCTAAACAGGTACTGTAAAACAGGTATTTTCCACATAGGAAAATATTGTAGACTTCCAAACCAGAATGCTACATACCCACACATTTGTCTGCATAAACAAATTGCAAATATAAGTAAGGTTTTGGAGCTGCAACTACTAAGTCCCTGGTAAGTGTGTGCTTAGTTTGTTGTCTGATGAAGAGCCACAGAGTGAAAATTCCCATGCAAGAAGTTATCCAGCCATTACCCATTTTGTAAAAAGTGTGTCTCCTAGGACAATGGCCTGTCTCTGGCTTCTGGCAATGCAGACTCTTGTTGCCTCCACCAGGAACAGAGCCCTGCCACACAGATACTCAGTTCTGCAGAATCTGTGTTGGAGCTGTATGTATTAGTTTAGTTTATTTGATTATTTAAATTTGGTAGCTAACCAAGTAACACAATCTTTTTGGGGTTTGTATTTTTTTTCCTAAATCACTACAGTGGAACCTCACAAATTTGCTGTTCACTTATTCATGTCATCTCTAACTTACATTCCCTTGCCCCAGAATGCCTTCTTGGCAGGAAATAGCAATACATTATAATATGAGGTCACATTAGCTCTCATTACTGTAAAAAGTTGTCCAACACAATACTTAGATGGAGACTAATGCCTACTATCATCAATAATGCAATCACCTTCTCAAATTCATACTAAAGGAACACTAAGTAAAATTCTGCCCATCAGTCTAATCAGCTTTGGATCTCATCCTTTATAAAAGACATACATTTTGAGGTGACAGTCTTGGTTTTATTTTTAATGTGTTCATTCTCTTCTGTTAATCCAGTCAACAGTATATGCTATTGAGGTTCCACATGTTAGTATATTATAAAGAATTCTAACTAATAATACTTACAGTTTAAGGTTTTCATCAGTAACTAAGATATTGGCTAACAACAGGTGAAGTTAGTTATGAACTTATTTAGTGCAGTAAGTAAAGTACTTTGGTAAGCATAATACAGATAAGTATTACCTGTAATTGCTATTTTTAAGCCTGTTTTATAAAGCTATTTTAAGGAACACTGTATCAAGTTCTACTGTATAAAGGTGTTTGCACCGGATAGTTTCTTTTTATATTCCTGTACTGTTGTGGGGTTTTTACTACATAAAACCCAATCTCAAGTTTGGATTTTCTGTGCATTAATGAGTTCCACACAGAACACAATACCAGGCTTTGTACCACAGTGAACTCAACCATATAAACACTGGCAACTACACTCTAAGCAAACTCAGAGTAGACAAACTCACCAAAGGACTTTCTGTAAAAAAAAAACAAAAAACCACCACACAAAACAAACAGGTTTCTGCTACTCTTTGGAAAGCTGTCAGTAAAGCTCTTGCTGTAAGTAAGAGAAAAACCCCAACAGAATAGTCTGGTTACAGCAGCTGGTAAGGTTGAACCCTCTGACTTTAGAGAACTCTTGTCTGCCAGTACTGCAGGATGCATTCTCACAGGCCACGGTTTAGATAGGACATAACAGAACAGTACACACCTTTGACAGAAGAAAAAAAACCACCACCCTAAAATTTGTAGAGTTTTTTACCATCTCTTTTCACTATTAATAATGACTACCCCAATATATTCCCAAGATTATTCTAGCACTTTAAAAGAAATCCATCAATTTTCCCCAAGAATGGCAAATATAAACTACAAAGCCTTTAATAGAGCAAAAAAGTTCAATTCCTTCACTGCTAATTGCCATGAGCAAACTCCAGATCAAACAGACTTTAGCACAGGTTGTATTAAAAATACAATAGATGTGCTAATTATGTTATAATGAAATGCATTTTTCCATAGAGAAAATTTGATGAAGCAGCTACTTGCAACTCATAGCAGCGATTCTCATAAAGATTTTTATCATTCATTTAATTAATATGCATTTTAATCTCCTAACCCTAAAAATATATAAAATATTATTTTATTACATTCAGATGCAGAAGTTCATGCCATTTAATAGAAGTATTTATTCTCACCCTATTAGAGATTTTTATGGAATAATGACTTGTGATCAGAATCCTTGATATGTATCAAAGCAGCAATGAAAAGCTGTTTAAATATTAACACCTGGCACACTGCTGCACTTTCCAGACAGATCAGGTGAGCTAAGGTTCCATCATCAAAACAAATTTCCACTGTTCAGAGAAAGAAACAACAATTGTATTGAGTATTATCTGATTATAATAGCCTGTCAGTACTCCTGACACACTGTGAGGAAGCAAATCCAGCGAAAACAGAAGCATTAGCTATAAAAAGGGGAGGAAATAATCTTTTCCAAGTTCTTGTTCTTCAATTAGTGGGTTCTTCCCTTTTCTCCCTTCAATAACTAGGGCTTAGAATAGCATCAGAACAGACCAGCCACCCTGGCAATCAGACCTGCTCAACTGTCATCCAGACAGGACTAACTGTAGTGAGCAAGTCACATAAAGCCACAAGTTTTTTGCAGCTTTCAGCTCAAACGAGTATAGATCTACATATATTCATTTATTATAAGTATTTTCACTCCTATGTATGTCACATAAACTCATGGTGGCAGTAAACATACACTCTGTACAGCAAAAAATACCAAAAAAATAAAAATATACTACCCTATTTGGCTAGAAAGAATAGTTACAGTTATTTCCATTACATTTCTGGTGATGCTAGGACACAAAAAAGGAATAATTGACATTCTTCCTGACCAATTCTTCCTTCATATCTTTTTTACATAAATGTTGCACATTTGAGGTATTAAGAAATAAAACTTTTGTGGTTTTACCTTCACATGCTTCCCGGAATGAAAGAAATCACCTAGGTGATATCTTTCCCATTTACGAAGCTATCACAACTTTACTATAGCACAAGTCATTAAGTCTTATCAGGAACTCAATAAGAGTCTGATCAGATCAAAGTGGATGCTTTAGCCTATATCTAGTCCATAGAAAAAGCATGGCAGAAAACAAAACAGTAAATACATCCTTTTAGTCTGCATCAGAAAAAAAGAAAAAACAAAACAAAACCAGTAAAACTCTTATGAGCAATAAAACCCCATAGATCTTTGCTGACCTCTCTCAGCTTCCTGACTTTTTTCCTGCCTGACTTGAAAGAAAAAGGAAAACCAGCATTTCCTTCCACTTATTCCCAGGATAGGCTGTCCCACCTGCTTTCCCACAAGATTCTCTTAATTTATTCCAGCTAACCCCTTCATCAATGTCACAGACAATCACAAATCTCTGCAATTCTTTCATTCTTCAGAAGACAATGCTCCAAATGAAGTTATCAGAACACAGGAAGGCAGAGTTCACCAGGCAAACACATCTGAAAAATAAGCCAAATTAAGTTTTCCAGAAAGTCAGTAACAGGTGGACTGCAAATAGTCCAAAGAGCATTTCTAGCAGCCTCACTAGAGCCCAAGGCCTGACATGCAATGCACTCTGTGAACCAGGACATTCTCAAACAGAAAGGTGCAAAAGGAGACATCCTATAGCCACCTGCGACTCTAACCTGCAGAAAATCTCCTACATTGCAAGTATTTCTTGAGACAATGGCTAGTGACTACAAACTACTTTTATGCAACAGGGGCAGTGCAAGAAAAACAGACTGAAATGAGTACAAATTCCATCATTTTAGAATGTCTTTTCTGAACAACTATCCACGCTTTCCTCTCCCCACTTAAAAAGCAAACCTGAAGAACTTGAAAATGCCAAAAACATGAAAGGAACTTGAAGCACCAGATTTTACTGCTGCACTTACTGCACACAGTATGTCCACATCACAGACGTATAAAACGCATTAAGTATTGTTAGTGCCACAGCAGAAAACCACAAGTGAATTTAGTATTAGTTAATGATGTCAAGACACTGCCATTTCATAAACGGAACGAAGGAAAACTCCAACCTCCAGCCGCAGGAGGCACCGGCTGCCATGGCCCGAGGCGGACACCTGGTGGCACTCGATGCCTGCTCTCCGCAAGGCCAGCTCCAGCGCTCACAGCTGGGGGTCGAGGAGAGACTCTACAGAAGCACCAGCTACACCAGCTCACATCAACATCTTATTCAAGTTCAGTAAAATTAATAATTCAAGAAAGTTAGTTCAATCAGTTTCATGCTTTAATCATAGAATCAATCAATCAATCAAAGAATGGCTGAGGTTGGAAGGGACCTTAAAGATCATCTAGTTCCAACCCCCCTGCCATGGGCAGGGACGCCACATGCACTAGACCAGGTGATCCAAGGCCACATCCAGCCTGGCCTTAAACACTGCCAGGGATGGGGCCTCCACAACCTCTCTGGGCAACCTGTTCCAGTGCCTCACCACCCTTTGGGTAAAGAACCCCCTTCTAATCTCCAGCCTAAATCTCTCCTCCTTCAGCTTGCAGCCATTCCCCCGTGTCCTATTGCAATCAGACCAGGAGAAAAGTCTCTCTCCTTCTGCCCTATAATCCCCTCTCAGGTACTGAAAGGTCGCTCTAAGGTCGCCACTAAGCCTTCTCTTCTCTAGGCTGAACAACCCCAATTCCTTCAGCCTGTCCTCGTAGGGGAAGTGCTCCAGCCCTTTGATCATCTTTGTGGCCCTCCTCTGGACCCGCTCCAAGAGGCCCACATCTTTTTTAACGCTGACTTCAAAAATACTCAGAACTTTGCAGAAGCCAGAAAGGCTAAAAAGCCTAAAATTCTAATGGAAAAAGTGGTGATCTTGTTCAGACAGGAGTTTTGAAGGGTATAAAGTGCAGGGAAATAGCTTTGGGAAAAGGGTGCAACTCTAGATATCTCCCTTATTCAAACAGCGGTCCAGATCACTACACATGGGGCATGTTTTCCTGTTTTCCAGAAGAAGTCAGTCCTGCTAGTTTGTGACATAACATTGAAACCTCTTCTTTATGATAAAGATGTTGTCCAATGCTACTACTTTAGAACACTTTCCCTTCCAAACCAAACTGCAACTACTAATCAAGATTTTCTCACACAATACTAATAATTTTTATTTTCAGTGACTCTGGTAATGCAGTTGGGTTTTGACTTGAATGAGTATATACATCTGTATGAACACATGCATTATCCACTAGTCATTATTTGTTCATTATTTTTATATTATAACCACACAGTTTTCCCAGGGGCTACAGAAACAAATCAGTACAACAAGTACCAGGAATTGTGATTACCTAAAAGTTGGAAGTGTTGACAAAAATCACTTGTCACACACTTAGATAAATACCTTCGTGAAAGTCAAAGACTCCTTGCAAGTGGATTTAATTCAGTATTTGTAATGAGTAATTTAATCAGCCTTCATCCTCTCTCCTACTAGTACTCCTACTAGTACTCCTCTAGACAGATTACTGTAACTGCTGATCCACCAGCTCTGCAATTTAGTGCATAGTACGGTAGGAGAGGCAAGCTCTGCCTTCAGGACCCAAAACAATGCTGTGTGCAGATCTTCAGGATGAACTAAAGCTGGTCAGCCACAAAGAACAGAAGAAAACACCTATGTCAGTTTAAAATCTGTTTATGATATTTTACTGGACTAAGATTATGACAAAGGCTTATGGCAGAGTAAACTTGTGCACATCGGCAATCTGTTGTGCCTCCCATAGGTGTCTTTCAGCAGATGCTTCTCAGTCCACTGCCTCTCCTGGTCACTCCTTTCTCACTGTCACAGCTAGCTTCAACCTCACTGTCTTCCTGTCTCTCTGCACATTGGCAGCTGTGATGTCCTCCCTGTTCTGCAAAAAGCCTGGTGATTATTATTTCACGTAACCACATACAAGCTGTGCTGGACTACATTGACACCACACCGAGAGCCCCAGCAGAGCCAGCCTCCCTTAGGAACAACCAGAATGACCCTGCTGAAATATACAGACCTCTTTGAGCACCTATGCAACTGATATTGGCAAAACTATGACAAAAGGCCTTGGCAGCAGCCTCCACACCTCTCCAATCCCACCTCATTTACTCCTTAATTACTTTTTCACCCATGCTACTGACTGACCTCTCCCATCCATACCATACACGATTCTCAAAACACAACATTCTGCCTGATCCTCTGACATTGCCAGCAACAGTTTGCAATGCTCTCACTGCAGGAGGGTTGAGTTCCAGCTCTCCCCTTGAATTCCTGGTGACTTTGCAAAACTATGCATAAGAATACGCCCCAAAACAGCTCCTTGACAGTAAGCAAATCTTGCTAGGATGAGGAGAGGAGGAAAGAAACATAGCAGTATGTGAACTTGTAGGTCAAAAACAGGAGGGGAAGAAAAATAAAGTAATTTCTCACTCTGATCTAAGAAGTTACACAAGTTACACAAGTAGCAATGCACAGCAAATGCTCTGTACTCAGAGACTAGCCTGAGGGACATGGTTTCCTCATTCCTCTGCAGCAGCTGAGGCACCACCGCCTACTCAGCTCACACATCTGGTCCCCTAATGCACACGGGTCCCATCCTGCTGCCATCTGGTCTTCTTTCCTCCTACAGATGCCATGTAGAACACAGTCAGCAACCAGGGCTCTATGAGTAAAACACACAGCGCCCACAGGTCCCAGCCGGCCAGGGCTTCTCCTTCTTTAGAGAGTCAAAGTGCATTTCACCAATATATGCAGCTGACAATAGCTGAGTATTTCTTCCTAAACCTGTGGCCCTGGCAGACTGCCAAGCCGAAGTGACAACCTGAAGCCTCTACCCAGGTCAGTAGATACTGCGCTACTTGCAGGCAGCCCTGCTTGCATAGCCTCAGCCTGCTCAAATGGCAGCAAGGGAAACTTCTGTGCACCTTCCCAGACCAGCCAGCATGAATGTCAGTAAAGTTGCTGCTGCAATTTACCATGCCTTGGTGTACAGCAGAGTCGGTGGCTTCCTGGTTGAGGAATTACTGTTTGAACAGGAGGGAGGATGGATAGAGATTATATGAGTATGTAACATAGCTGGGGAGATTACAAAGCTCTGCTTTGTAATAGCTGGATATAAGCCATCCACACAGATACTGGAATTTCCTCTGACTTGGAATCAGTTTGCCACTCAAACACAGGGGCAAGCCGATACAAGCAGTGCACTTGCCCTCCAAACAGTACCATGCTTGAGAATGACATGAGCTCTGCAACTGCAGCCAGGTTAGGATCCAGAGCAGCAAAAACCACAACCCTTGTGGCCAATGCAGTCCAGACAAGGGTTAGAAACACACAATGCCCCATGCCTGGTTGTGCTGCTTTCTAGTACTTAACTGGAACTGACAGCAGAGGCAGAAGGCAAGGCCAGCAGGGATCCACCAAGAAAATCGACCATGCAAAAGAGCTGGCACCAAGGAATACACCTAGAAAGGCAGCAGAGGGCTAGATGCATGGCAGTCAGAAATACCAGGCAGCAGGGCTGTGTCTCATGCTGACATAAAATCATTATCTTGTTCTGTGATTTGGCAGTGATCACTTGTCACCTGACTGGGTAATCACATCTTGAACAGACTCGGATCTGGCTCTCAGTACCTTCATGGATCTGGCAAAACTGCTCATGAAACCAGGCAGAGTCATTACTTTGCAGAAGTGAAAAGGGTTATACCTTTACTGAAGAGTGGAAAAAAAGTGTTAGAACATAGCCAGCCTCCTCCTCTACTTTTACTAAAAGAGCTTTTAGCTAGAAGAAATAAGTTAGTCTTCAGTCCTAGTATGGAATGTTTTAACTATCCACAATTAATTCCTTCCTATAAATAGATGATTAAGCATCAATCCTACTCAGAATGGGGTTTCTTGGATTTTGTTGCAACATCTGGATTTTTTTGCATGTTGACACAAGTACTTGGCAAGCAGATAAGGCATCATATAGGCATAGCTCTGTATAATCTGTTGTGTCATACATCTCTTCTGAGTGAACTGGAAGCACTACATGGCATTCCCAGAGAAGGATATCGGGCAGAACATTAAACAGTCACCAAACAGACCTATGCAAAGCTGACTGCCTTTGACATTAGACCTACTTCAGGAGGAAATTTGTGACTTATAAACAATACATACTAATAAAGCCTATTTGCAAGAGCAGAACTCTGGGCTCATATCCAAACTGTGACACAGACTTCCCTTTCCATCTAAGGTACCTCATGGAGACCCATATTTTCGCTTTTACACATCAAGTGTCCAAAATGGGACTCCCTTCTGAAAGGTTGTCTGCCCACTGTCTTCCCCTTCATCTGTAACATACTGTAATGCTTACATGTTTTAAGGATGAAAGCTTTAGTACTATTCATTATTTTACACCACACCTCCAGGCACAGGAGACTTTTACAGAAGATCTATGAAGACTTATCATACAAACACCCTCCTCTGCACATATTTACAGCTCCGTACGACATATATAGTATTACTCCCACTGCAATTAACAGAGACCTGTAGTATAAGGCATGATCAGAACCTGCATTTCATAGGCCACTGTGAGCAAAAGCAGTGGATAACAGTTAATATGAGGGAGAGCTGGAGTAAGATAATTGTTCTTTACAGCACAGGAAAGGACTCTGGAAACACGCACATCTCTAGTTAGTATTTCCTTTGACTATGGAAAGCTCATCCTTGGACAGTATGAAGATCTCAAATGACAGCTAAACAGTTGGGCAAGATTTCATTTCCATGACAGTAGGTGCTCGGGCTAATATCTAAGAGATCATCTTTGAAAGTGTTTAGATGTAGATTTTAAATCTAAGGGCTGATACACTTCAATTGGGCTAAAGTGGACCCCAGTTAGGTGAAGAACAAAAGGTAACAAGCAAAGCTAAGGTTCTACACTGTATGTTTATGCAGTGCTTTTTATTTTGATGCTGCTGAAAGATGTCTAGAACTGCATCACTATAAACAGGACCTACTTCTAGTCATCACTGAAGTGATAACAACTGCATCTGCATAAGCTACCAAAAAGAATCACTATGATATGCCTCTAACACACGGTAACAAAGGCACTGTTTACGGGGTACTCGTCTCAAAGATTTGCTTACAGCAGACAGAATTTAAAAAGCAATGTCTCAAAACTTTTCTTTTTCTGCTATGAAAAGACAGGCCTTCAGACATCAGTATTCAAGTGATGAGCAAGTTTTAGCCTAGAATTGCCATAGACTTTAGTTTAAGTATTTGGACTGATGGCTAGCAAAACCCCTGCATAAAAATTATACCTTATTTATTTATTGCTGAGACTCCGAAATATCTCTAATCTCCCAAAGGAGATAGAAGACACTGAAGTCCAGGGTAGCAAAGTCGACAGCATCAAGTTCCTAAAGGAAAACTGAACCAATCCACCAATTCTCAGAAACAGCACAAAATGCTAAACACCTTCAATGTCCCAAGAAAGTATCCTTGCATCCACATGCTGGGTATAAGAGTATTTTTGACATGCTGCCTGTAGAAGCTAAAGTCTTCCCGAGACTTCCTTGCTTTCTTAAAATAGAAAGGGTATCCATAAAGAGGGCACTTGCCTGAGTCACTGTTGAGCACCCAGAGTGTGCAGAAATTGAAGTTTACTGAGCTCTTTCTTCTCCTCACTGCAATGAATGAGCAATCTTTCCTAGGTCCCTTATCAGACAAAGTATTTTGAGTGCAGATCTAAACTTTTGCCCACCCATATGTGCCAATTCATGTTCAGTGGCTGTTGGATTCTCTTAACCCTGAGAGACTTTCCAGTACTGCTTACGTAGAGAAAGGGACTGGTGCCGACTACACTCCTCCTCAAGCAGAGGAGATGAAATAGGAATTGGACTGTGACTCTCAGTCCACTATGGGCTTCCTGCCCTCTCAAAAGCACTGTACAACTACTTCATTATGCAAGGATAAGGCTCTTGCACACAAATGCTGTGATTTCACTATAACCACAAGTTCAGGTGCCCATTTTTCCACAGGTAGGACAGCCTGCAAAGAGTCAACATTGTCCATAGGACTCTAGGACATATACTGCTCTAAGCACCTTTGATATGAACAAGGCTCCATCACTACAACAGCACAGTTTCACGTTATAATCTTTGGACAAATGCTAAATCACAACACGGTATATTGCAAGCAGCAAATAAAGATTCAAAAGCTGGGTTACAGGACGCTGAAGATGCATCTGTCATAGAAATGCTGGTGGAAGCTTAATTACAGTGATACTACTCTATACTGCTCTGCTAGGCAAGCTATTTAAGTCCTTTTAATAATGCTCTGGTGTAATGAGAACAGTTTAAGCTGCAATAGCAGGTTTGTGACATAGAAAAAAGAAACATTTATAGAAGTTGATTTTATTCCTTCCAATTCACTCATTTTAACAGTTTTTTCCTGCTGCTCCACCTATCAGCTGCCCTTAACTCTAAAGAGCACAATTGCCTTTTTTCTGCTCTTTCCAGTTAGTTAATGATTTTCAGATTTGGCTTAGAGGAACTTCACTCAATCTGAAATAAGCATATTTTTTCCACATATCTCAATTCTTCAAGGAAACCGAAGAGTTCTTTTTCCCACTATGTAATAAAGACATGCAACACTTACCCTACTAAGAAGCCTGAGAAAATTCAATACCCACTAAATACTTCTATAGAAGTAGCCAAAGGAAGGAGTACGGGTCATCTAGAGAAACAGTTTTCCCAGCCCTGACATCAGATAGTGGGATGCCAAAAAGAAAGAATGAGGGGCATCCCTTAGAACACAGTTTGGACTTACTCAGCTTCAAGTTTGTTTTCCCTTCATCCTACTTTCCCAGACTAGGAACTTTCCTCCATCTGTGCTCCCACACACATTTCTTCTCCCTTACACTTTCATCTTCTCCAAGCAAGATCCCAATCCCATCTTCTTGTCACACCTTTACCCACCCAAACAATTCTCTCAGCCACACTTCCCCATATCTATACAAATAACACCATGAGGTTCCCATCTAAATTCATAGAATGCTATCTGCCTTGGTTTGATACAATTCTACTTCATGCCACCTAACTCAAGAGACACTTTCTACAACTGAAGACGCTTAGAGCCTACAGGGAAGTGAAGCCCACTTTGTCTACATAGAATTCACAAATGCCAGTGGCAGCAGTACCTGCTGTAAAAGAATGGAGCATCATAGTACAAATTTGACCTGAAAAGGGCAGATCTATTCAGTGTCAATCAGCTTTAAGGTTTAAATTGACTCATCTTCAATGGCAAGATATGATCTAGGCCCACTTGTATACGAATGTTATCATCTACCATTTATCCTCAGTCTCTAATACCATGTTTAAATATTAGGACATTCTGCTAAATCTCATCTCTAGCTACAACTGCCCTAGGATTCTTTTTTTTCTTATGAGTAATCCTAATTTTCACATAACAGCCTAATGGTCTGTCAAAAAATGGTAGATTATTTGCCCAGCTAATTGCTTAGTTTTTAGTATTCTAAAACATAGGCAATGACTGTAGGTCTGTACGTCTCCAACGAAGAAACAGGGACAGATCACTTAAATTTTTCTTAACTTCATAAAATACAGTAAAAATATACTATTCATAGAGCAGTTTTATATTGTTTTGTTACATCCTTTTTTTTTTTTTTTTTTTGGCATTACCAATTAATTCCATTCATTGGCAGGAAGATAATTTTCATAAGCTGATCACTTCCATAAGAATTTCTGAGTGAATTATCTGGGCTTGGCTGTCTCTACATAATAAAACATGAAATATTAAATGTCAGACATAAATGTATACTTTTACCGCATCTTGTATAAGCTTCTAAAATCACGTGCAAGCCCACAAAAATAATGCCTGGTTTCCCTGGGTTTCCCTATCTTTCAATGCTCATTTCATCCACAAAGATTACAAGACCTCCTAAGGAAGCACCGTGCAGTTCCCAAATCCAAGTTTGTGTACATCCTGCATAAAAACCGCTTCAAGATAGATGAACTCTGTAAGTAAATCTCTTCACAGCAATGCTAATATCTTTCCATCAGTAAAAGCAGTCTCCTTCACTCTCCATCTTGGAGCTCCTGCCCCACAGGCTGACATCTGCAGTAATTCAAATGCAGCCAGATATTGGTTTCTAGTAAATGTAAAATCTACATCGAGTCCCTCACATGAGGCAACTAAAAGGATAAGAAAGAGCATGTACAAAAACCTTAAGTGGGTGGGACATATCTTCATTTTGTTGTCAGTTCACATTGTCAGAAACAAAATTATTTTGAAAGTAAAAGAATATCAGTGTAATAACACTATCCTCAGCATGGCTTTGAAATCCATTTATGAGAGCCCCACCGGTAAAGCACATATGTAATTACAATTGAAGCCATATTTAGCTCCAGACTAAATACCATCATGAGGCAGTGTGTTAAATAATGCATTTCCCTAGTGCTTTTTACTGAATATATAATCATTTCATACATTAAATTTGTTTTGATACTACATCTTAGTAGCTTCACAGACAATGCGCTTACACTTTTTTGAAGATTTCAGTGAAGCAGGAACTATCTGCACTCTAAGAAGCCATCACTGATATATAAAAATTTCACCATGTTTCAGCTGCACTCTTCCTGCTTCACATGGGACTTAAACTAAACCAGCAGTATTCAGGGAAACACAAGAGCCTTGCTGCCCCCCCAGCACCACCATCTTACTGACTACAATTTCAGGTTTCCCTGCTGGGCTCTGGGCTACAACTGTGTTGTAGCCCATATGCTTACCTCCCAGGTGGATGCACAAGAAGAGTGAGCAAGCAACAACTATGGTCACTCTGCTATCATTGTCACTGCAAGGAATGTTACCTCCACATATATAAAACATAAACAATGGCTTCCTATCTTTTGTAAGTGCACACCAACTCTCTTCATACCTTTCTGCTTTCTCACAGACAGTCTCTCTATATCTTCAGAGATTTTTCATTTTGACGTGAATATCAAGCCCCATCACTGATTTTTTAATCAGTATTTTCAATGCCAGATGTGTCAGCTGGCACTGGCTTTCATGTTGCCAAAATAACAGAGTATCAACAAAAGGCAGCAGTTAAGAGTGGTGACACCAGCTATTTTCTGGACAGTTATGAGAATATCTTTGACAATTTAATATGACATTTCAGAGGATAGTGGAGACATGTTCTTTCATTTTAAAGTGTGGTCACTGGAAACTGGATAGATAAATTGACATTGCATTCTCTGTATTCATTCTTTCTGTGTTATTAATATTTGTGTTATTTACAAGACAAGAAATGCATTTTCCTTGTCAGGAGAGCAAATGCACCCAGAACTTCAAAATCCACATGTTCTCCTTCCTTCTTACACCTTCGGAATTTACAACCAATCTTTCAGTGGTTCAATCTAGTACAATTGTTCCATAAAAATATACATATATATATGTAAAAATATGTTTGGCAATTACCATTTAATAGCTATTTGGTTTTGGTCTTGACTCTTTACTACTAAGAAGGATAAGGAACTGCTTGAAAGAGTCCAGCGCAGAGCCACAAAGATGATGAAGGGGGTGGAACATCTTCCTTCTGAGGAAAGGCTGAGGGAGCTGGGTCTCTTTAGCTTGGAGGAGACTAAAGGGTGACCTCATCTATGCTTTTAACTATGTGAAAGGTAGGTGTCAGGAGGATGGGGTCAGGCTCTTCTCAGTGAAGCCCAGTGACAAGACAAGGGGCAATGGTTGTAAGCTGAAGTATAGGAGGTTCTGTGTGAATACAAGAAAAAAATTTTTCTCAGTGAGCGTGCCAGAGCACTGGAACAGACTGCCCATAGAGGTTGTGGAGTCTCCTTCTATGGAGATATTCAAAAGCCGCCTGGATGTGTTCCTGTATGACCTGGTCTAGGGAACCCTGCTGTGGCAATGAGGGTTGGACTAGATGATCTTTCGAGGTCCCTTCCAGCTCCTAACATTCTGTGATTCTGTGAAAACAACTGCTTTGCACACATTTCAATGCCTTTATGTTTTTCTCGTAGTGAGAAGCCTAAACAGAGTACTCAAAGTGGGGCCTAACTTGTGCCAAGTGTAGGGTGGATGATCACCTCCCTGATCCTACTGGCCACACAGTCTCTGATACAGGCGAGGATGCTCTTGGCCTCCTTGGCCACCTGGGCACATGGGCTCATGTTCAGGTAGCTGTCGACCAGCACCCTTAGGTCTTTCTCTGCCAGGCTGCATTCCAGCCACTCACTTCGTCCCAAGCCTATAGTGCTGCATGGGGTTGTTGTGAACAAAACGTAGGACCTGGCACTTGGCCTTGTTAAGCCTTATCCCACTGGCCTTTGCCCACTAATTCTGCCTATCCAGGTCCCTCTGAAGAGCCTTACTACCCTCAAGCAGATCAACACTTCCTCCTAACTTGGTGTCGTCTCCAAACTTGCTGAAAGTGTACTAGATCTCCTCATCCAGATCACCAATAAAGACACTGAACAGAGCTGGCACAAAATCATGACTACAAGGCTTAATTCTGAAGCCTCTTAGGGTTAAAAGAATACTTCATTTACAGTATTTAACAGATGCTTACCTTGGGACACTTTGTACACCTGTGCTACCTTGGGACCTGTAAATCTCTGAAACAAAGTAGGATTGGAACTAACTGACACCAAGGTCAGAATCTGCAAACTACATGCATATGTATACTTTAATCTTTGATGACAGCTAGTTACTGTAATGACTTTCGGCAATCTAAATAAAGGAGTCCCTTAAGCACTAACCCATTCCAAATAAAGTACAAAGCACATACTGGAATTAAGAAAGGCAATTTTCAAGCTAACAATCAAAAACAAAAAGAAAAAAAAATAAAGCCTCATTGCCTTTTGCTTTATTTGGCCTCTATTTGACAGTCAGTAAATTTTCAGTTAAGCATGAAGCAGATTTGAATTAGTAACAAAGCCATACTCATCTGCCCAGCTTGTAAAGTAAAGTAATGAGCAAGAGTGACAGACACAACACAGGTGCATATGTTCGTAACATTTCATTTTTTTTCTCTCGGGCTTTTGACAAAAGTCAATTGTCCTTTTAAGTACTAAGGAACACAAAAGCATCCTTCATGATTACATGTTACTAACTCAAGCAGCCTGTGCTTCCTTGCCCTTCAATTCCTTTCTGTTTTCTCCAGTGATACATAATCACAATTACCCTCTTCAGGCAGAAGCCAGCTGTACTGGCTTTTGCTCACCTATACCCTAGAGTGGTCAAGCACAACTGCTCCTTTATAATTTTAACCACAATTTTGAGAATATCTTGTTTTGTCAAAATGATACAGAAAGGCTGACTATAAATTGATGCAGCTGATCTCTTAAATGAGGTCTTGCTTGCCAACCTTTCAAATGCTGCAGCAACCCAGTTCATTTATTTCTTTTGCTATCTTTTTGCTAGTTTGTGCCATGTTCTTTTCACTGCATTAAACACCCCGCCCAAGCTGTCACAGAAAGTTTTATCCTAAATCCTGGTACTATCTTTCTACTACGAAACCCTAGGGGTCCATTCCTTTTTCTTTGCTTTGTTCTATTGCTTTTGTCCCCAAGCCTGCCTTATATTCCCTGCAAGTGAACTGCATAAGCCATTCAACTACCCTGGTTTCCCACCTCTCCAAATCACTTATCACTGTGCTTCTCTCTCCTAATAAATGAACTTCTCTGCTCTTGAGGTTTTAAATTAATTGCCAACTTGCTTATCCTGCTGCACACTTACTTCCACAGGCTAGAAATACTACACAAGAGAGTATGTTACAGTCTTTCCTTAAAAATTACTAGTACATTAAAAAATTGTCTTGCTTCATAAGTGATGCCAGTCTGTCAAGACAGGGTGGAGGCTGCTGATACATTTTTTTTTAGTCTGTTTCACGTATAAACTGGCTGCATTTGAATCACACTCTGCACAAGTTTTTTTCCATTACTGGTTTCTGTTTTTCATGACAATTCCTCCCAAGTGGGAGCCTCAGCATTATATAAGATCTGGTATTACTTCCAGGGCCTTATTTTATCCTCACTTCTGCATGCATAATGCCACTGAAACCAGCTTTGAGTTCCACAAGGGCTTCATGAGCATCCCAAGCATTTTCACGTCCAGTCTGTAACTCTTCCTTACTATTATGAAAAATGTTCACAGTTCCAGTGCAGAGCTCTGCACCTTTGTGTATTTATAAAATTTTTACTATCTTCCAGAGGTCCTGAAAACTCATAAATGCTTCATAAATAAAATAGTAATAAAATGGGAGAGATATGGTTTGTATGTTCATTGGTAAAATACGAAAGACAACGAATTACAGGGTTTGTACTTAGATAATCCCAACACAGGATTTTTAGCACCGAGTACAATATCTACATCAAAGATTAGACCTACAACACAAAATGTTTGGTAATATTCTGACATGCAAAATTAGTATTATTAGTGGTGCTAGTGATGTTACCTACTTTTAAATGCTGTATATGACATAAATCAGTATTTCCTTTTATACATTTGTCTATACTTATATATCTCCAGAAGCACATGTTATGATTTGTTAGTAATCCACTCGCTATCTTTGATTCCAGAGGTAGCATTAGAATTTATGATAAATTCATACAAAGATTCATGGAAATAAACACTGAGACTGCATTCACTGTCAGATGCTTTAAGGTCCTTGAAAGGTCAACACAAAATAAATTGCATAATTAACTATAAATTTAATTAAGGTGTCACAGCATGAGAGGAAAAAGAACACTGAGATCAAATTTTCCATTCTACATCCTTAAACATTAACTCAGTTGGCATCAGGAAGATTGAAATCACAGAGGCAGTCAGCAAAAATATTATTGCCTTTTCAGTAACAACCTTGGACCCCATTACTTCTTAGCACTTAGTTCTCCTTACAGGAGGCAAGGACAGCATAATTTATAATCTTTCTCCAAAGTCTGCAGGCAGGTGAATAAATACAAAACCAAAGCTGGCCCCATTCCAAAGCCTGAGAGCATCCTTTGTTCCATAGAATTCAGGCATGACATAAAATTCCTACGGAAAACTTTCGTGACATAGCAACTACAGAAACAGACCAAAGGGCCTCTTCATTCTACATCTCATTTCTTTAGCTGGCACATAAAAGAATGCAACTTCTGCCTTTGGGCCTTGGTACTACTGTAGAACATTTTTTGTTTATATGCTTCATCTATATTAATAACTTAAAATTATTTTTCCTCTTAACAGATTTTATGTCTAAACAACTAAATCACTTGATTTAAAACTCTAGAAACTGTTTTTCAAAATAATACCTTTCCTATAAATGCTAGCTAAAAAATGTTATACAGTAACAGCATATATTTAAAACTCCACCCTTTTCATTAAAATAGTTTCTAGGGCAAATGAATTTCCTTTCATTGGTAATTCTACTATATGTCCCAACTCAAAAAATCTTTAGGATATTGCTGGGAATTCATTTTACTTTGATAATATTCAAATCCGTTGCTTGCTGGAAATTCATTTTACTTTGATGATATTCAAATCCATTTCTTGAAACTTGCTAACCTGAAAACTATCTTCACCCTATTATTTCTTAGAAATGTGATTTAGTAAATATATTAAAAAAACCCCAAATAAATTTAAAAATCTAGCCACCCATCCTAACCCTTCAGGAACTTAACAATAAATCTCAGAACCATAACTGATTTCACTGCTTCCCTTACCCCTAAAATTGGAAAAAATCCAGTGAAAATGAGGAAAGTAAAGCGTGGGCACTGGTACAAGAAATACAGAAGTATCACATGCAGATTGGCCTGAACAAAGGGAATTATACAGCAGTTGTGCTAAAATCCAGCCTACAACATGCATATATCTCAGGCTCTTCCATTTAAAATAAAGTAAAATCCTTGCTCATATGAGGCCAACCCTACTCACTGTACTCATGCAAGTAGCTTCATAGGCAGTGATTTTTTGCATATGGCAACTAGGAGTTGCCTTAAACCTGAAATCAGCCAGAAGTGCTCCTCTTTCATTTAAATTAAGCAGGTGGGCTCACTAATTGTAAGCACAGTACTTAACATCAAACAATATACATATATTTTGCTACAACATCAAAAAAATATATATTGCTTATAGTCATTGTACTGAAATTTAAAATGGTCTTTATTTCCAGAAATGAGCTTAGTGCAAAACCAGTTATTCAACAGAAAAAAGACTTTCCAGAACACTCTTCACAAGTGTCTCAGCTCAACTAAGCAGGTTCAAATGCAAAAACAAAGTCCTTCTCCTGTGAGAATAAGAAACTTAAGCTGAATCTAAAAAATCTCTTAAGAAAAGAGGTATGCAAAAAGTACCTATCTGGATTTCTGCTTTCCTCCTGCTGAAGGATGAATTATTCCCTTCAGTTCAGCATTTGAGAGACCACATCTGGAGCATTATGGGCACCTTTAGGTTCCTGAATACAAGAATGACATTGGTACACTTACAGTGAGCCCAGTGGAAGGTAACCAAGATGATAAGGGGACTGGAGTGTCTCTAAGCACATTAGATTTTCCAACCTGGAGAAGGCTTGAGGGGATCTCATTGCTGCCTTCAGCTACATATCAGTAGGATATAGAGAAGATGGAGACAGACTCTCTGCAGAGAGACAATGATAAGAGGCAACAGATACACACCACAATGTGGATTAGAAAAAAAAAAAAATCACCATGAGGAGAATATCTGTAATGGGAATAGAGGCCAGTGAGATCTGACTCTCCCACTGTGGAGATATTTATGACTCAACTGGACAAGGGTCTGGACAACCTCCTCTAACTGGATCTGCTTTTTGTCAGAGGACAATCAGACAACCTCCAGAAGCCTCTTCCAACCTGTGCCATTCCACAACTCCATGAGATCAATGAGAAAGGTCTTCAGTTGAATGATAGGAGCAAGGACAGCCAAAAATAATTAGAGCATAAAATTATGCCTACAAATACAAAGATTCTACTGCTGCTCCATTCTTTAATGGAAAACAATGTCAAAAAGATCTGAAAAACACTTTTTAAAATATCAAAGCTTTTCACAAAAGTTGAAAATAAAAGTTAGGCATTAAGAATCTCCATGCAAAAATTACTGTTTTTTGCCATATTTTAAGTAAATTTTTGAAAGAACAGGATTGAACTTTTGGGTTTTTTGAAATAAAATAATTTGAAAGAATTTCCTTCAAAGGATTCATTACATTTCAGAACACAGCAAGCTGTGAAAGCATGAAATGCTTCCTGTCAAATTCCAGTCCCTCTTTTCCTGACCTCTTCTGTTTTCAGCATCAAGCAGAGATTTATTCAGCCTGCTCTACCACACAGTGGAAACTCCCAGCAACGTATTACCTTAGCCCAGGGCCTGGTGTAATCAGCTTGTCCAAAAACAGCAGAGGGCTGGGAATGGCCAGCACTTCTGGCACTGCTGGTCTAGCACAAGTGCAGGGCTAGCAGAGCTGGCCTAAGACACAGCCAAATAACATGAAAGCAAATATATCTGCATACATTTGGTGATAAGACTCCTACAGCAGCTAGCACCGATGAAATCGCACTGCTACTATATCTAAGTATTACCACTAACAATGCACTAAATTTTCTACACAGAAAAGATTTTCCTGCTCCCTTAAACAGATTAATCAATTTTGCTCATCCTGAGGCATTTTATCTAAGACTAACTGTACAATCCAACTGACATTTATTTCATTACCACCTTTTCCATTAAAAAAAAAATTGTGATGAACAGTATCCCCCAAACATCTTGTTACTAACACATACGGCCAAAAGGAAATCTCATTACAAAAACTGACTGTCACAAAGTCCACACAGGCAGCATAGCAGCTACTGCACTTAAGCATCAGTCCAGCATTGAGCTCTAAGCATCTCAGACAAAACCACAGGAGACGGCAAGCTGAGCTAAGGAGGTCTGTCACTTCAACAGACTGCACTGATGTTACAGTTTTATAATGAGGTCCCTAGATTGAAGAAAATGTAAAATCATCCAAGAATAAATTTATCTACCTTCAGCAAGGGCTTCTCACTCATTTCCCCTCATCAGTAAAATGGGAAACACCCACTGAGGATTGCAACTTTGTACTGTTCTACCCATAAGGAATGCTACTCTAAACCTTACCTAAATGTACTTATGCTCCTAGTCAGTCATACTTCCTATTTGGGAAGGCTAGGAAAAAACATTCTTGAGTAAGGGACAGAATTCAGACTGGATACACAGGCCATAAACTACCAAGGACAGATACTGCTTTTGTCCTCACTGTTTTGTGATGTTATTATGAAAAAGACAATCTAACCCGATGTAAATAGACATAGGCAGTATAATTCTGAATATTTTTTCTTTGTTCCAGCTCTCCCAAACACAGTCCATAAGCAAACACCTATGTAATGAATAATATATTAGTGGAAAATCTTCTTTAATACAAATCTGTTTTACCAAAACAGAAAAGCAGATGCAAAGAAACAAGTAACAATGTAAACTACCCATATCATCATCTCGACACAACACATCACAGCTGAGGTACTGCGCTAAGTGTGAAATTAAAGTGTGGCATGGATTCCACAATACATCCAGGTTTCACTCAGGTGCACAACCGAATTGAGAAAAGCAGGAAACCCTAAAAGCTCAAAACCACACAGGACAAAAGGGTAAAATCTGCCTTATCTCCATACAACTGATGCAGATTTAGAATTTCTGGGGTTAGCAAAACCAACAATGCTTAAGTAGATTCAAGATGGGCATGCTGAATACCAGCAAGTACCAAGAAGGTTATTGTTAACTGTGACAATGTTTCTGCAGGCTTTGATGGATCATACATTGCAGTTGTGTTGCCTGACCCAGAAAAAAATGTTCTCTGTCGCAGAAGTAGCTGCAACACCTACTAGAGATAAAAGATAGGACTCTCACAGAAAGGGGCCTAAAGCCAGGCTGTGATAGGGATTTTTTTCATTATTGTCAAACACTAAGGAGTTCCTTGCATTCAATGTCAATTACTATGGCCTCTGTATTTTCCACAGTTTGGCAGCCTAGGTAATTGTCCAACTGTAGATATTTCAGTCAAACATAAGACTCCTAGTCTGTCAGAATCAATCCTGACACCATGGCAAATGGAAGGCACCATTTGAGAAAGATGCCATCACCAAAATTTGCAGAGTACTAAAAGTATTAGAAGTTCCTGAAATTTAAAATGGAGAAAGTACTTTAATATCCTTGAGTACAGCACTACCTGTGTATGTGATTCTTTACATGCAGAATGAGGCCAAAGGGGCACATATCAAGAAAGCTGGTGAGGGACTTTTTAGGAGGTCAGACAGTGATAGAACCAGGGGAAATGTGTGGAAGCTAGAGGAGGGGAGATTTAGGCTGGATATTAGGAGGAAGTTCTTCACTACAAAGGTGGCTAGGCAGTGGAACAGGTTGCCCAGAGAGGTTGTGGAAGCCTCATCCCTGGAAGCTGTGATGGTTTGGACCTGGCTCCCTGCCAAATGTCCAAACTCACAGTGAAATCCTTCCCCCTCCCTTTCTCTCTCAGAGTTTAAGAAAAAAAACTACAAGAGAAACTAAAGAGCCCGAAACAACCCAAACTACACCAAAAGTATTTATATTTATATATATAGCAGTTATATACAATTAAAATACTATGCACACAGTAGAGGGAATCCCCAAGGGAAAGGGAAAAGGGAAGAGAAAAAGGGGAAAAAGGGGAAAAAAGGGAAAAGGGAAACTAAAACAGGTATGTACACTCGAAACCCAGGATAGAACTAATAAAACCAGAATCTTACTACTGTCCTTAAGATAGCAGAGTCGCACTGACCGNAATTCTATATCCAAAAAACCAAACAACAAAAGATCAGCTTTTCTGATACTTATCTAGATTCACACCTTCACAGCATAACTACACAACACAGAACCCCAAAATTAAGTCACAGTTTCCATTTCTTGAAATGATACAGGAGTCACCTGCCAAGGAGTCAAATATTCTGAGGTATTGAAGATCTCAATTACAATAAAACCTTTGCAGCAGTATTTTGAGGGATTTCAAGGTAGAGATACCTTAATTAAGAACTAAGGTACCAGAGTTTTGGGAAAAGGTTCAGCTGTTCTGGAGTCATAGCAAAACATACTTGTAAATTTCCAGTAAACTTTCACTTCTACTGCCTTATACTCAATACTTACCTAGATTTAAAATGAAAACAACAAACAACAACGATCAATAAAAGCAGGACATTTTTTACAGAAACAGAGCTTACAAGCTTTACATCCCCCTCAGACTTCATTACAACTCTGAATCCACCGCTACTCAATCAAAGAGATATTAAACAGTCTAGACATTGGCAGTAAAGTGTTTCAGTGTGAGAGAACTTGCTCTCTGGACTACAAAGCTGCCTGGGGCCATGGAACTAAAGAATGATGCCAAAATACCTATAGAGCTTCTAGTTTTATTTCCCTTACTCTCAAGCAGTATCAGTGGGACCATGCTGCAAGCACCTGTAGGGCTAATGGATACACAGGAGAAATTGTCAATGCAACCTGGTTTCTAAAAAACTTCAATTTGCTAACAGGACATGGCAAAAAAAAAAGGCCTCGTTTCTTGCATTCGTCACCTGAGCAGCTACTGACGATGCTTGTCTTAGAGGTAAACAACCAATTAAGAAAGACCATATGCTTTAGTAGCTGCTGCATCCGTGTTTTCTCTCTCTAGCACCAGGGCATTTACCATTCACAACGAGAAACGCTTCCAAGATCCCTGGTAACAAGTAGATCTTACTACTGTAAGGTGGTTTTAGCTCTTCAACTACAGCCTTCTCCTGGCCCCCATCCAGCCTCAGCGAATTATTGCCTCTGCACTCTTCGGATAATCCCAGCCATCCCCGCGTGTTTATTCCCGGGCAGTCCCCTCCCTTCTAGCCAAAGTGCTGGGCTGGACTCGGCTTTCAAGAGCTGTTATCCGCCTACAGCTCCTTATCCAAGCAGCAAATCCCTGCAGCATCCCTAACGCTTTCCTTCCCTTTCCCAGGGACTGCAGAAGGGAGGAGAAGGCGCGGAGCCGGGGTTATTCCAGGCTCCGGGAGCTCGGGAGCCCCGCAGGCCCAATCGAGCCCCACACATGTGCGGCTCCAAACACCCCGCGGGCGGCCCCGGCCCGCCGTACGGCCTGCTCCGGCCCCTCCGCCTCCGGGCCCGGCTACCCCCCAGGCCGGACGGCCCCACCGCTCCCCGCTCTCCTCCGGCCCGGTCACCGCCCCAGCTCACTCCCTCCCCACCGCGGCTGGAGGCAGGGCAGGGGAGGGGGAGCTCCGGCCAGCCCCCGCGGGGCGGAGGTCACACGCCTCCCCCCGCCCTCCGCCCATGGGCGCCGGCTCCGTCCAGCCACCGCCGCTCCGGCCCCGCGCGCAGAAGGAGGCGGCGGGGAGCGTCCCCCGGCAGCGGTTGTTGTATCCGCCTCGCCGCCTGCCTAGGAGCCACGGCGGAGGCGCATGGAGACAACGGCCTCCGCTGGGTGCTGGGGTAAGGCGCAAAGAGCCGGCGGGAGCTGCGGGCGGCAGCTGCGGGCGGCAGCGGGAGGGCCGGCGGGGAGGGGACGGCCGCAGCCGGGCGGGACTCTGCCCGGGGGGCGCCGTAGAGCGGGCAGCGGCGTATCGGGGCGGGTGGATGGTGTCCGCGGAAACTTTGCGTTACTCTGCAACCCCCTCTTAAAAAAGAACCGTCAGCCTCCCCCACACCTCCCCAGGCTGTGCCCGCGGCACGGTGCTGAGTGGGGTGCGGCCGCAGCGGCCAGCACGGGAGCCGGAGGAGAAAGCCGCTGAGGAAGATGAGCTGCGAGGCGCGGCTGGAGGGGCAGGAGCCGGGAGCGACCCCGTGGCACAGCCAGCGTGCTCCGTCTGCATAGCAATGCAGCCTGAGCAGAACACTGGGTGAACGCTGTATTACACCGACCGACTGTCAGAGGCTCACGTTCTGTATGCAACCGCAGGAGAAACAAGCCCATCTTTTAAGAAATCTAAACATTTTGTTATTTAGGACACGTTTTACTCGTGTGCATTTTGTTGCCTGGAAGTATAAATCTTTGAAGTGCAAGTTATAAATATTAAAGCTTAAACGCATAAGGGGGAGCATGTGTATCACATTTTAGAATAAATTTATTCCAACCGAGCTTGACACACAAACACCCCTAATGCATTCAAGATGCACTTCAATTAGGAAACAATTTTGGTTTACAATAATAGGTACCGCTTTTAGAGACTGGTAAATGACTTAACAATTGTCATATTTATATAACACGTTGTTGTTTATAGGTGGGGGGTTTGAATCTAAGAATCATTCAACTAATTTATCATTTCCAGAGCTGGACTGATTTCTGGAAATACAAAGTAATTACTTTTTTGGGTTTTTCCCTTCCCTTCAAGCCACATCTGTGCACATAGTCAGTCTGAAACATGTAATCCTGGCCACAGAGAGAGGGTTAACGTTAACAATACAATGTGTCTTCAACTGACATCTGGCTGCAACACAAAAGCAAATTGCTACTGAGGACTTTTTTTTTTTTTCCATTTTTCCCTCCTTAGTTCTTTTCTTCCATCTTCCTCTCATCTCTGGAAGCTCCATCCCTATTGGAATAGGCAGCAATTATTCCAGTCTCTGTAAGTAGTCTTTTTTTTTTTTTTTAAACTGCATTAATGCCATGCCTTGCAGCCACGTACAGCTGTAGGAATACTATATTTAAAATCCTCTAACAGATAAACATCAATCCATTAAAGTAAATAGCTTCCTGACTAAGAAAACAACTGAGTTAACAGAAATAAAGTTAACCTTATTATCTCTATACAGACAAAACTCACAGAAATGAGTGAGAGAGCTGTGTGAAATAGAGGACCATAAAATTTAGTTAGTGTCAGGTACAAGTACTTCAGTATTTTCTTTCAAAAAAAACCAAAACAAACAAAACATTTCTCCTTTTCAGCATTTGCTTCCACAAAAAATTAGCACATAACTGCTAAAACTGATTTACAAATTGAGCACACCGACATCAGTCAAAATTTATAGCATTTTGGCACTCACTAGTGAAATAAAAGTGGCTAAGAATTACTACCAGTCATTGAAATAAAACAATTCCTGACATTTAACTTCCTTTCACTCTCCTTTTTATTAATTACTTTTGCGGGTAATACATGAAAGTTTTTTTGAAAAGGAAATAAAATATAAATTATAAGAGTCACTTCTGCTCATGTCATTGGTCCTATTTTGGCAGAAAATCATGTATATGCAGGGAGTCAAAGTACTACGTTCAGTCTCTTAGATGAAGGAATGCATACTGATAAAAATATATGCACAACTAAAACAACCAAGATATCTCTCAGAACAAGTGCTTCAGCTCAAGAAAAGCCATGCTGAAATCTTCTAGATTATGACATTGGTAACAACTTTCAAGCTAAGATCAAAGTCACAGAACGCCCTGAGTCATAAGGGACGCACCAGGATCATTAAATCCAACTACTGCCTATGCACAGGACAACCCCAAAAATCACACCATGTGTCTGAGGGTGTTGTCCAAATGCTTCTTGAATTTTGTCAGGCTCAGCACTGTGACTACTTCCCTGGGGAACCTGTTCCGGTGCTCCACCACCCTCTGGGCAAAGAGCCTTTTCCTGATATCCAGCCTAAAACTACCCTGGCAGAGCTCCATGCTGTTCCCTCAGGTCCTGTCGCTAGTCACCAGAGAGAAGAGATCAGGTAGCTAACCTTGTCGTAAAAGGAAATTAAGTTTGTTAAGCAGGACTTTCCCCTCCTGAACCCATGCTGACTGTGACCAATGAATGCACTGTCTTTTAGATGTTTTTCAATAACTCCCAGGATAATCTTCCCTATAAATTTACCAGGTAAAGAAGTTAGACTAACAGGCCTGTAGTTACTAGGGTTATCCCTGTAGCCCTTCTTGAAAACAGGGACATTTGCCAGCTTCCAGTCAATTGGGACCTTCCCAGATTCCTAAGAGCATTGGAAAATCATTGAGAGACGGCCTTGTGATGACACCAGCCAGGTCTTTAAGTACCCTTGGACGAATCGCATCAGGCCACATAGACTTACAGGGATCTAGCTTAGAGCAGCAAGTCCTGCACAAGTTAAGAATTGGCTAGAGTTTAACATTTTCACAGTCATGGGTCTCTAGTGGCCCTGGAGTCCTTCATCTGTTAGAAGACCAAGGCAAAGACAGCATTAAACATCTCTGCTTTGTCTATGTCCCTGTTGGCGAGGTGACCATCCTTATCAAGTAAAAGGCCAATAAAATTTCTGGTCTGCCTCTTGCTATTAACATATTTCAAAAAGCCCTTTTTATTGTCCCCCACAGCACCGGCCTGCTTCAACTCTTACTGGGCTTTGAACACCTGAATTTTCTCCTTACAGTTGCAAACAGCGTCTCTGTAATACTCTCATGTTGCCTGACCTTGCTTCCACCGGCCATACACTTTCTTTTTTTGCCTAAGCTTCAGAAGAAACTCCCTGCTCATCCAGGCTGGCCTTCTGCCTCACTTGCTTGACTTCCAACATTTTGGAATTGCCTCCTCCCGTGCTCTTATGAGGTGGTACTTAAAAAGCAACCAGCACAGATATACCCCAGCACCTTCAAAAGCTTTTTCCCAGAGGACATTACTAAGTAGCTCCCCAAGCCGCCTGAAGTCTGGTCTCCTCATATACAGAGTTGAAGCTTTGCTGGCAGTTTTCCTCCTGTTTCCAGGGATTTTAAACTCAACTGCTTCATGGTCACTGTGGTCAAGACGGCCACCAACTGCCACTTCATCCACAAGACCATCCCTGTTAACAAGCAACAAATCACGGAGGGTGCCTTTCCTGGTGCCTCAGTTCAAATACGTGAAGAAACTGGGTGACTTGGGGTCTGTGGAAGTATCTTACAGTGTCTCTGTTGTCTACACCAGATCTGAGACATACAGAAGGACAAGCGTGCCTCAAGCCTGTGTGAAGCTTTGCTGTGAGCTGGTGTCCATATAGAGAGTATGCCAGTAAGTTTAAGAGACAGACTTAACAGACCTGCACCAACACTTCTGCACCCTGCAGCAGTTTATTCCCTTGCATTTGTGGGATGCCTTGAGAAATATCAGTTATCAAAGCATCTACCACCCATTACCAATCTGTCTTTCTTCTCTAACAGAGAATGCAAGAAACTATGTGCAGCTGTGATGCCAGGCAATGAGGTAAACACACTAACGTTGTCCTTACTTCTCTAAGTCAGCAAAGTTTACTCCTCAGAATAATTTGCTCTTTATTCTCCTTCACTGGTTTTTTGTTTGTTTTTTTTTTTTACCTCAAAGTGCTGTTTTCTGAAGGTACCCGTCTCCCTGCAGTTTCCACATTGCCCTCATCATTTATGAGGACGTAGGCTAATCCACACTTAACCACCTCCTCTTATTAGCAGAGTTCAATATTTTGGGCTAAATGCTCCCCATTTATGATTTTTTACAAGTAAGACTAGTGAGGTAAACAATGGCCGTTCTCACTCTCCAAACACATACACTATGCAAGTCTTTGGTCCAAACAAGTGGCAAGAACCACAAAAGTTTATTTTAAAAGTAGGTCATAGAAAGCCCAATGTAGAACAGAAGAGACTAGCATTTTCAGAAATTTGTAAACCATGTTTCCTCTTGTTCTCAATGTACTGCTCTGAAACTTGCCTCTAAAGGTGCAGTGATTAGGCAGCTGCATCTTATCACTGTGTGATCCTCATTCCCTCTGCAGCAAACATATGTAAAAAACCTGCAGACTTGAACAGACAATAAAAGCTCTGAATGACAAATTAAGACTCCTGATGTATTGCAGGTGCCACATTGACAAGAAGCCCATCAGTATCTAGTTATTTGGTACTGTAAATATAATTCTACCTTAGAGACATATTGGGAGAGGACTGTGAATCCAAAACTGATTTCTCTTGTGGTCTAGAACTTGGTGCTTAAGAAAAAACATACACTGCAAAGACAAGCACAAAGAGTAGCTATTTGGAATGGCCTTTATGCATCATTTGAAGCGTTCGTTAAACTGCACTAACAATCACACTTCTCACACTGAACATGTTTTGTGAAATTAGATGTTTCTTTAGAAAGAATATTGGACATTCAATAATAGATTGAAAAAGCAGTTACAATGTATTCATGCTATTGTGTACTGGAGTACATGCTGTATAGTACATTTCTTAGCATCAGTCCCAACCAGTGACTGTCTCAATTTATAGGGGGAGCACAAGTCAGAATACTACCACCCCAGACTTTTTGTATACATACGCTTTTAGAACAGCATAATCCTAAATGGAAACATGAGCGGAAACTGTAGTTTTGCAACTTGATCCTAATTAGGCAACCTGAAAGAAGTCAAAAAACCTGACTGAACTCCAAAATAGGGGAAAAAAACAAAACAAACAAACAAGCTATCTTCAGAGTTACATTTCACTGCTCCTGATTTCTACTGAATGAAGCAAGCTGAAGGAAATTTTCCCAAAGTTGGAGACATAAGATAATGCTTCAGGAGTCCTGGAGCATTTACAGAGGTAGAAATAACTTTTTTCCCAGATTTTCAAACATGTAAAGGTATGACTCCCAAATACAGCCAAGGACAGCATAGTAAAATGCAGAGCTAAAGACAGTCTGAAGGTGGCTAATAGTATAGGAATACATCTTGTGTCTGTCCTCTGATTTAAGGTTATTGCAAATTTCTTTAGTTGCCATTAGCAAAAAACCACTAAGGATACTAAGGAGTGAGGAGCACTGGAAGCCACTAGAATGCCAAGAATGCACATCTAAATCATATAAGCACAATAGAGCATTAAGTATCAAATTAACATGCACCATGTGTTGTTTATTCTCTCACCCTCTTGCCAAGTTCAAGAACTGTTAAATCATCCACCACTGGAAGATCCTTCTTCACCATTGACTATCTTCTTACAGCTGGCTACAAAGATTACAAAGCCAGGCTTCAGTCAAGAATGAGGACTGAGTTTTTGCAGAGGGTTATGTTGCAGAGAGTAGTTCCTGCTAGTGGTATACCAACTAGTTGGTATATCCTATATACCAACCACAGTGGTATATAGAATACCTCTTTGAATAATGCAGGAGTTTTTTCCCCCCCTTCTTCTCCTGGAAAATTTTCAGTCTTCCTGATCTCCATAAATTTGTTTGTCCCTTACAGTATGTCAATGGATTTTTAATTTAACAAATTGGAACACATTTATGTAACAAGTTCTTTCTATGGTTTGCTCAGGTGTAGATGGCATGGCTGGTCGCTGGTATTCCTTGCAATATTTTGTATTGTGCAGTTAATGTGTCAAAACAGCTCCAAAAGAGATATACTCTTCCTTCCATTGAGATTCCCCAACTCCTTTTCAAATTTTGTATCATGCAGCTGCTGTCTGAATGTTTACAGACATGAAATAAAATAGCTATTTCGAGTAGCAAGTGAAAGCTAAACACCTGTTGCTTGCTGGAATTACATTTGCAGTGACCACTCACACTCTTCTAAGGCATATCTTCAGAATTTTTGGATGACATTCCCATCAGCACTCCCATCTCTTGAGCAAATATGTTTTGCACAGGTGAATATTAGCATGGCCTGAAATTCTGCTTAAGTTACAGGGCTTAGGTTGCCATCATCTTTTCTTTGAGAGTAGCAAATTCAGGTTCATGCATGACTGTATGTACAAGGATAAAAGAAACCACACTACTTTATCAAAGGACAAGATAAAATTACTCTTCCTCCCCCTGCCCATGCAGAGATGAGTGGTTTGGTTTTCTGCTCAGCCCCCAGGAATCAATAGTAGTTCTGGGAAGTGGCTTAATCTTTCAACTGAGTAGCCACTCAAATATTTGTCTTCATGCACAGCTGCAGACCTTGCTATGTAGGATTTAATGTCTCTGCAAGCCAAACCTGAGTCTGTCTTCATAAATTTACTCAAGGTTTTATTAAGATTATTCAAAAAAAGCCTTCCCCATTCCATCAGACTGAGTTCCTACCTATAACTGCCAAACTGGAAAGGGATTGTGAGAGAGTTATGATAAGGGCTAAGAAGCCCTTAATCCACTCCTTCAGGTTTATACAAGATAGCAGATCTCTTGGCTTTTTCTCCCTCATTTATATATTTTGTGCATTAAACTGGGGCAAAGATGTGTTGTTTGGTTTGGATGTTAAAGCATGTAAGTCAGTCAGAAGGCTAGATGCCTCAAAGACATGGTACCCTTGCAATTTCTTTGGTGTGCTTCACTCAGACCTCATCTGTTTTGAACACTATTTAAATGATCAGCAGCAAAAGAATAGGAAGTATTTGTTTGAGTCTGAGACCCTTTTCACATCTGACAAAGAGGAGAGTGTGTTTTTTATTCACCCAGGGATTTCAAAAGCAGCAAGACTGACTTTCGGTAGACATATGCTTTTGTTGCTCAGGAAGGAGTTGTTTGTTACACAAAGTCATCTATTGTTTCTCCTCCTTTCAGATGAACAGAGCATTCTGCCATGTAAAAAGGAAGAACTACAGTGTGGTGACGGACTCTGCCTTTTAAACTGGCTGCGCTGTCACTATAAGAAGGACTGTGGCAGAGACTACATGTCCATCAAACTAACATGTTCAAGTGAGTTACCCTTCACCTTCCTAAGTCACCATCTATGAATGTGAATCTGTTTGCTCATCAAATTGGTGTTTGTAGCAATATAACGTTCTAAATTCTAGATATGATCTGGTTTTGCTGTTGCAAGGACATGGATATTGAGAGGCTTATTTATTCATATGTCTAAATCATTTATGCTGCATGCTGATTTTAAGTAGAATAGCAGACTTAACAGCAGTAGGGGGAACAGAAGATTTGATAGAGCTCAAAATGCATTAAACTAAAGTATTGTGAAGGCTGCTGCTCTAAAGAAAAAAAATAGCCTAAAAAGGCAGTCATCATTTCAGGTAAGTTAGACCCTGGCAGGTCTGTAGAGCAGTGACTGCTGGCTGGGAACTCTCTGTTTGGAAATGTTAATGTGAATAGACAAACTGCCAGCTAATTAAAATAATACTTGGGCAGGAGAGAGGTAAGAATTACTGTCAAGTAATAGATATCCAGTGTACTTAAAGGAATCATAGGGTAACTTTATAAACAGTGCAGATAGTTCTAGACATTTGTTTTGGAACCAGACTTGCTGCAAATAAGTTGAAAGATGAGTTAGAGGATTTCTGATAAACAGAAGTGTGTTCTAATCTCAGCAGTTGTTTACTAGCAAACTTTGTGACACAATCATCTCTGCTTTTTCTGTTCCTTCTTTTTCCTCCTTATGTCTGCTTGCTAATTTTGAGCTACAGTTTCAACTCTGAAGCCTTCCTTTTAAACATAATCGTTCTGTAACTAGCAATATCGAAGACGGCAAATTACTTTTAGACCTCTATTTTACATAGTACAAATAGGACAGATCACCTACTGCTGTCACTAATTACCTGCCAGAAATATTTGCAGACTTGGAATTTTTATTTAACACAACATTGAACATAGAACACTGCCACAATTTTGCAAAAAGACCAGAAGTTACCAAAGGGAGAGCAGATTGACAGCTACTGACAGTACACTTCAGATGAAAGTAAACCAAAAAATGAATTTCAGGACTGAGCCTAGTAAAATCCATCTTCTAATGGACGTTCAGATGCATGGAGGCAAGACAGAGCTAATTCAAAATAAAACCCTCTGAAAAAGCATAGGTTAGACAGCAGGCCCTCAGTACCAACTCTTTAGTCTACAGACCCGTGGTTGTTCACCTGCCTTTACAGTGGAGTTGAAACACTCATGCAACACATGCACTCTCTAAAATTGATCACAGTCCATTAAGTAGAACAGGATTCAGATCAGATCCATAGAGCACAAAAGGTCAAGTGTATGATTGAGAATTCAGAAGGGCTACAGTTAGCATGCATGGGAGGACTCACCATGTGAATTTAGGCAAGACCTCAGGTTCTTATACTCTTAATTCCTAACTTAATCAGAAGAGATTAGAGCTAGACATGTCGTTTGTTTTATTTTTTTCCTCTGAGAAAGCATATGGGGTGGGGTCATCATCAATTTTTATGATCTTGCATCTCATCTGGATCACATGAAAACCTTTCAGTAACTTACATCAAATATAAGCTTTCCTTTCTGCCCTACTATAAAGATGTGCATGAAGTAATGAGTAGCAACAAGCTTTTCAATATGTAAATATTTTTTCTAAATGCAAAGTTCTCAATTCAGTGCTGATAAGAAAAAAAAACTATAAAAAGCTGACAAAATACAAACAGTCACAGGTTTGCTCTGAACACACTGCAGTACTTAGGAGCTCAAAAAATAGAAACCAGATCATTTGCAATGGTCACAGAAGTGCACAGAAATCAGAAATTGCCTAGAGAAAAAATTCATTATTTTTGAGTAGAAAGACTGACTTGCTGTTATGAACACGAGAGCTGAGTGTCATCCAGTGAGGTACTAACATCTGTCACTTCATGTATACTTCAGACACAGAAATGTTTCAGACAAGAGTGCCAAAGCACCTCTATTGTGTGTTAGCTGTGCTGAGTAACACCAAGACCTGTTAGAAGATCAGCACCAACAAAGTCTACACGAACAACTATACAATTAGATCTGGAGTACCACTTCCTTCAGCCTCATACTGGGCAGAATAGCACAAAGGACAAGGCAGTGACAGATCTAGATGGAATTCAAAAGCTGACATACATTTCCATATGCAGTTATCATTCACATCTGGAAGTCATGTCTGAACATGTGGCTTAATAAAAGAAGTACTTGTTTATATACCCTACCCCTCTGTGATTAACCTATAGGTAACATTATATAATATGTCTATAAGGGTGTGCATATATATAAATATATACGCATCATTTTTCTTCTTTTTCTTTCTATGTATATGCAAGATGGAGACACTCCACTTGAATTGTTTATTCTTATTTCTAACTTTCTGCTTTTGTAACACTAACATCTAAACATTTAGCCCATAGGTTAGAAAATCACAGTATCACAGAATGTTAGGAGTTGGAGGGGACCTCAAAAGATCATCTACTCCAACCCCCCTGCCAGAGCAGGCAATCTATTTCATCCTGACAGGGTCTAAGAACCTGTTATGCGCACTGAAGGGAACAGCCCTCAAGCCATAAAGGATGACTAAAAATATCAGGCTTCTACATAGTGGTTACCATTATTCTTTCTCATCTTAAACTTGTTACATTTACTTAATGGTATCTCCAGTCATAAATTTAATTTTCTTCTTAATTTGGCCAAGAAAAACTTCATCTACTTTGTATGAAAACTCATACACAATTAAAAAAAAAACAAGTACCAAGAAGGAAGTATAGTTCCCTTATCACATGTTTTTCTGTTAAAGCAGTAGTAATAGACCTCTTTAAAGCTTCTCTCAATCATATAACGTAGCCATTACTTACTTTGTGTGTCCTTGGACAATATGTCATGCTGTTTAAGGAAACTGATTAAAAATGCAAATAGATTATCATATTGGTTACTTGGTTAGTTTAGCCTGGAGGAGACTAAGGGGAGACCTCATTGCAGTCTACAGCTTCCTCACAAGGGGAAGTCACTCATCTTTCTGGTGATAAGCAACAGGACCAAAGGGTAGAGAGTGAAGCCCTGCCAGGGTAGATTTAAGTTGAATATTAGGAATAGATTCTTTACTCAGAGAATGGTGGAGCACTGGAATAGGCTCCCTGGGGAAGCAGTCACAGCACCAAGCCTGACAGAATTCCAGCAGTGTCTGGACGATACTCTTAAGACACATGGTGTGGTTTTTGGGGTTCTCCTATATATATAGATAAGAGTCAGAGTCTATGATCTTTGTGGGTCCCTTCCATCACAGGACATTCTATGATTCTGTGATAAAAGGAATGGTTTTTTTCTTACTCTGATGTTGTCAGAGACAAGATGATTTTTTTTTTTTTTAAAAAAAAGGGAAAGGATTTTATATATATATATTAGAAAATTTTTTTCATACAATTATTTCAACAACCTAAAAATCCTTCTGATAAGTGATATTAAGTCACTTAAACTTGTTTTTTAACAACAGACAAGTGTAGCATACTACAGAGCTATAGCTATCAAACTAGTAAAAAATGTATGGCCATAATATCCTCACTTATGCTTAGAGGCCATATCTGCATTTCCCCCCACTCATGCACAGATATTCATTATATATTATATAGGAATTTTCATCATATGAAATGTTTATCAAAGTTGAAAAAGACTTTCAATGCTGCTAACATTCTTTACTGTGTTATTTTGTTTTGCTTTTTCTATCCAATTTTGTTATACTTCCCCCACCTCTGGCTTTCAGGAAACCCAGGACACCTTTGAGTAAAGCTGAAACAGGAGTAATAGTGTTTCTGTATGAAAATTAGTGGTTATGCAGCACATATACCATAAAGAACACATTTTTTGGAATCATGGTGAAATGTCTGTACAATAGTTTTACTTTCAAACATGCAAAGTGGAAAATAAGAACCTTTTCAGGTGCTTCTGAAAAACAGTACAGCTTACTCCTGTGTAAATACAGTCAGGGTACCTAGTTGTTTCTACTCACAGACAAGTCTGCCATCAGCTTTTGAAACCGTGGAATTTTTGGTGGATGACAGCCACAGGGGGATTCCCAGGGAAGCTGACCATATGCAACACTGTTTGGCAAAGCTAGAATAAACCAGCAATTCAGTCTCAGCTATCAACTAATAGAACAGTCACCCAGAAGAACTGGGATAAAAATAAAGCCACCGAAGTAAAAGAAAGATGTCTTTCCTATTGCCCCAAGAAAATTATCCCATCAATCTGAAAACTGGTGCAACAGTTTTCTTTCTTGGTCTGAGAAAGCCTTTCTCCTTGAAAAAGAGAAATAAATGGCTAAATTCCTTAGTCTGTGTGCCCACCATGCCACGTACATTCACTCCAGGCAATTCTGGATTTGTCAGTAGCTAAAGGGAATGTATGGCATCTACTTCTTAAAACACTGGCAGTACATCAACTACGGAAGCAGACTAATGATAGAGTGAAAGCGAAACAACTTTCAAAACCACCTTCTGTCCACTGCATCATTAATGCCTAACCTAATATTCTGTATTCACATATTTAGGCATTGGGAGTGAATAAAATGAGAATCTTTTCTTCAAGCATTTATCAAATCAGACAGAATAGTCTCTGTAATGGAGGCTCCATGTACCAGTAACCACTACTACCATGTGGTCTCAGTACACATTTAGAATAAGCAATTGCTATGTATCAGCTATGCAGGTAAGCAGGATCTCAGAAATGGGAAGGGCAAAGGAAAGAGAAGCTAAGAAAGGAGTTCAGAAATAAATACCCAGGAAAGGGGAAAAACAAATATGACAGCTCTTTCTCAACCATATTACACCAGTTTTACTATCAATAGCTCACCAAAATCTCTTGTGGCCCACTGCTGTAAAACAAGAATGAAGCCATGGTATTTTGAGGCTATACACCATTATAGTGGGCAGTCCAATCACACTGGAACTCTTGATATTATTACTTGTCCAGTTATAAGCAAATCGCAGAGACATTCAGCATTTCCTATTTGAGAATGTGAAAAAGATTCCAGAGGGCTCACAGACAGAATAATGGTTATGAAGGAAAGACAAGCTATGGTATTCTACACATCCTTTCAGACCTAGGCATGTACAGGAAAAGCTTTGCAGCTAGCCACGGTTAAGTGAATTTTTCAGGAAGGGAAGGGAATCGGAAAAGTCTTGGATCCTCAGAATCAACATCCACAGTATCTACTGAGAGCAAGAGCAGACCTTCTAGCAAGGCTATATTCCAGGAGAGATTTTCATCATGCTCAGCATATTGCTACAAAACAGAAAGTGTCCGTGGTATTGCCACAAACCATAGTCTAGTTCTGGCAGGAAAAGCCTCAGCAAGGGGTGGATGGAATAAGAAGAATGCAGGATAAGTTCTTTTGAGAGGAGAGAATCTTTGTTCTCTTTGTAGCACCTCACATACCCAGTCTCCAAACCATGGCTTCTAGGTATTATGGTAATGTAAGTGAAGAATAACAGTACCAGCTGGTGCGTTGAGCCATAGCTCTGATATTGCTAAAAGGCTGTTTATAGTATCACAGTAATCAACAACAGCTTGCTAAGCTATGTGTGCATTCATAGAGATGGTTCTTGCACAACTACAGTATGTGCTTACCAACAGGTGATATGTGCATACATAAATATAAACACAGCTCTGTAAAAGAGGTCCCTTAACATAAAAAAGTAAAATGGGAATTAATTTCATATTTCAGGATTGTAAGTTCCCACAGTTCAGTTAATTTTTACATTCCACAGTTATCTTGGCTATCAGAGAAAAAAAAGTTACTTAGCTTATTCCAAGAGCTTAATTTTAGCATTTAAGAAGCAAAATACTAGCATAAAAGCATTCCATTTAATGTGCAGCTACTATGAAATTCAGCCTAACAGGAAAGAACATGAACTATTTAAAGTGTATTTGAACTATGAATATATTTGCCTACTTCTTCCAGTATCAATCAAGCAGAACCACCACATAGAAAAATACATTCTTGTATCTTTCTTCCTTTCTCCCCCTTTCTCTTGCTTGTGCTCTCTTAACTTGACTGATGGTGTTTTCTTGCTGTTAAATCCTCTTGAATCAGAAGTAGACCACTGCTAAGCCTTAACAAAAGCATTGTACTGTATGTACTCCAGGGAAGCTTCCCTGAGAAGCAATGCATGGATTTGTTCCAGTTGAGAAAACAAGCTAATATTTCCCTTGCCGTAAGAGAAAAATCAAATGCATAATCTTTGCTCAAGGGTTAACCATACATTTCTCAGAAAATACACTCAGCAAAATAGCGTTGACCTGTAGCACTTAAGATGTACTTGCCTTCGCCTACTCTTTTTCCAGTCGTCCTCTAGCCAACCATTTACCATAGCTTACATGCATACAAAGATTTTTAGCTATTTTTTAGTGTCTCAAGTTACCTATCTGCCTTTTTTTTTTAAGGTTGTATTATCTATCTAGAGCCTATTTTAAAACCATGTGAAAGAAGTATTAAAGGCTAAAATTCTGCTTTAGATCTAAACATACGTTTTCATAGGAACCAAAGAACTTGCCCCACTGATGCCAAAGACATTCTAACCTATGCAATCATTGCTCCCACTTCCAAGGGTTATGTGACTGGAGCCTTTTGTACCAAAGACATCAAGTGTCTTTTATGTCACTTGATACTTTTTATTATTAAAGGAATTAAACACTGGACAAAAACTTAAAACACTTCTGTCATGAAGACTTTACTTAAGGCTCATATTAAGAGGAGCCAGGTTTATATTTGTTTTGAAAGCTGTGTCCACACAGATAATCCTACAGATTGCCTTTCTCTTAAGTACACAGGCCATTTGGATTAATAATCTCCATCACTCTCTATGCAGCTTTATATAAAGTCACATAGGTAATCCTGCCTAGGGAAGGTTCTGTCTAGATAATCCTGCCTGGAGTCAACCAGGATGATTGACAATCTTATTATGAGGCTGTTAAGGAAAATACATTTGAATACTATCCAAACTTTGATTTTGGACAGTTCTTGTCAGAAAAGCTTCTTTCAAGGGAGGCAGGGTACTGGTTATTTAAACAACTATTACATAAAGATAACAGCACCCAAGATAATAGGATGACAACAGCCATTGAAAACACTGAATTTTAACGTAATGAATGCATTCTTTTGTTTCCATTCATTACAAGTCCATTAGATGTCCTTTAAAAGTTATTCCAACTGAAGCAAGGCATTTGTCATTTCACAGTCTCCTTGCAAATTTGTATCCAGCTTCACCTAGTCCTTGCAGACAGTTTGAGGGAAGGTATACACTCTCTGAGTACAGATTTACATACTCTAGATTGTCAGTGGAGATGGACAGCTATTTAGGAAGGTGATTTCATAGAGGTTCAGCTCTCTCTGTAGATGCATCCAGTCTCTTATTACTGCAGAAATGATAAATTAAATTACCTAGAAACACTGATTCCTAAAATAAACTCCAAAGTCAAGTTCCAAAAGTAGGCGAATAGTTGCTCTTAATCTGTGTGAAAATCATTGAAGGAAACGCAGATGGAAGGCCTGTTGGAGGCACTGACTTACAGGAAAGAACTCTGAACTTGAGAGACCCAATCTGTCCTGTGTCTGTTTTCTTCCTGTGAAGTCATTTTGTCTTTCTTTAACTTCACTTTTTCACCTAGCAAAACTACAAAACTATAGCTGTCAGCTTTGAAAATTGCTGTATTCTAGGGACTCTAGAACAGCCATGAAGCAATAGAATGATATTGCTTTTAATTCAGGAATATCTTTATAATACAAGCTTCTCTTAGGAAAAAGATTTCAGAATCCCCCCCCCAAAAAAGATAAATGGAAGGAGGAAAGTAAAAAAACCTTGTCTGCATTTAATTTGGGAGCACCTCAATAAATCAGTGTTTATAATCGCACCGAGTAATTCAGGCTTAAGACATCAGATTGGTTGTTGCAATGATAGTTTAAGCAATCTTTATCATGCAATTAAGTTTGAATTCAATGCTACCTGTTACTTTTATTTCTTCTTTGCTTGCTTTGTCACAAGATGATGCTTTGGCCTCCAGTTAGATCTCAGTTCATTGGAGCATTCATGAGATTTAGATTATTATGGAAATAAATATGTACTCTTTCCCTGTTACAATAATATGCAGCCCATTGCATGCAAAAATGCTATTACTAGACTTGTTTATAAATTTCATGTACTACTTTTGTCTGAATTATCAAAACTAATGCCAACAATATCTTCTTCTCTCACAACTTATTTTTTCTAAGGATTAACTTGAAAGACTTCTTCCAATGGTGTAATGTTTATTTAACATATTTTACCTCTTTTATTTGGTTTTATTTACTGCATGGTTTACTTCCCAAGGAGAGCCAGTATTTGTTAATTTTGTATGATATAAAAATTCTACTCACATGCTACCAACTTTTGTAAGCAGAAATGAACAATGGACATAATTGAAATAGCCCTCAAGTTACTGTCAATTACTAGCCCTCAAGTTACTGTCAATTACAGCAGAACTTTTATCTGTATCATGTATCTTTAATTTGACAACTTATATTTTCATAAGCACATAGCTGAAAAGAATAGAGGGTTTAGAAAACAACCAAGCACAGAGCTCTGGCATACAGAAAACATAAAAGGCAAGCCTGCATGACTCTGTCCCTCTTTGTTTCCTAGCTAGAGAAATTACCAATGGCTAATGGGAATCAGTAAATCCTTAAGAAAGGAGTATGATCAGGTACTATCAAGCAAAGATGCCAGTGGCACATCTTCCTGAAATGGGACAGTCATTCTGACAATGACCCCTTTTGCCCCATGAACTTAAAAAAATGCTCAATTGTGCTGGATATAGTTATTTTGAAGGTAGAGATAACAGTACTGTACTAATTTATTTTATAGGATGTAAAGAACGACTAGTTCCATTTCATAGTGAGAAATTAGCAGTATCTTTGTTATATTTTGAGATATATTAAAATATTACTTCGTATGGTTGCATTTTTTCAGGAAAAGAAGCTAAGGTTTAAAGGGGAGTTTCTCTCCAGGCAGTCTGCCAAAAGCCGCTCCGTAAACCCACAAACAGACAAGAAAATAATCTAGTTAGAGTTATCTTGAATATGCCTTTTCCTTCCAATATGAAGTCTATGAAATTCAGAAAAGACTATTTTAAAACATTTTAGTAATTTTTATTGTAACACTTGTAAAAGTCAAACTTTTAAAATTGCAAGACAAGAAAAAGAGTCCATCAGCTAGACAAATACTGTTCCCACAATGTACATAGGTGAAACAGAGACAGGTTTTTGAACCTGTATCTTAGTGGTCCCTGAACTGGAAAATTTTGTGTAAAATCAAGAATGCATTTACAGTGCATAAAAGTATACACATAAGCACTTTCCTGCATTGAGGCCTAAAGTCTTTCTCCAGGTTTTCTTCATAAATAAATTGCACCATCCAGCTTTTTGGCACATTAGCTTCAAGAAACATGAGTTAGCGGCAAACACTGTACACAGAAAAATTGAGATTAAGGTGAAGAATAGAGAGCAAATAGAAAACAGTCAGCAGGGCCAGGGGGCATTAAACCTCCTTGAAATCCTAAATTCAAATATGCCTTAAGTCACGACTGAGTGATTTGGTTGGTTTCATCTGAGTGGTAACATAAGAGGCTTGTTCACGTTGCAAGAGAAGCGTTTACAGCTGCCAGGCTTTGTTCCTGAGAGAAAAGTAGCAAATAAATACATATTATTTATAAATACATAAGCAGGGAAGAAAAAAATATGTAATGTTAGACAACAAAATATTCTCCTGATCTGTCTTACTAAGCATCATTGGAGACCCTCCTAAACAACAGTAATTCACAGAACTAGTAAATGATGTTTATAAATGAATGAAACCCTGATGACATCGTTCTCCAAGGAGAGAAGTAGAAGCAACCACCTCAATCCTTCTGCATGGGAGAGCCAGAGAAATGCACAAATCAGTGACACATGAAATGAAGGCTGAAGAGTTTAGGGTATAACTTGCATGATGCTTCTGGCCTAAAGTGCTAATAAAGCCCTTCACTATCTTTGTAATGCTGCACTTACCACAACAGTTACATAAGAAAAAAGAGCGATTTTTGCTGGGCATTAAGCACATTTTTATAATGACCTTTAGTGCAATTATAGGGATAGCCTTCATTTTCCATGGATTTAGTTGTCTGGCCCTAGGAGTGCTGGATTAATCTGAAGTTGAATTATGTGCCTACTGGGGAGCTAAATCTGCTTGGTGTTCAGAAGTGAGCCCCACTACCACAGTGGCTCTCCTGAGTTGTCTCAACATAGTTGTTTGTATATCTGCTCTAGAAATGAGGTCTGGGGACCAATATTGTGTCTGCCCTAGGAGCAAGATTAAGGTACCGATTCTGCCTCCAGAATAAAACTGTTGTGGTGAAGATTTTTATTCACACAGTGCCCTTCACACCATGCCCATAAAAAGCTGTGGTGGCTTAACTCAGGGAATGGTGCTCTACCAGATGAGGGACAAGAATGGTTAAGGCTGGCATTGCCTCCTACATGCCTCTGTCAGTGAAGACAAAAGTCTAAGAACAAAATCAGCCATCCTGGGGATTCTTCAAGTAAAGAGAAATGTCAGAATTGACACAATATTTGCAGTAATAAGCTGTGTTGGCGAAATTCTTGTAGATGTCACCAAAATGTAAATGAACTTCACTGACTCAGGGAAGCAATCTCCAGAAGAAAGAGACACAGAACTTATTTGCATTTAGCAGGGGATTACAAATATTGTTCTCTCTCCTGCTCTCAGACTGAAATTGTTGGCTTAGTGTTAAGAGTGCGGAAATGCATTTCTCTTTCGTGAAGCTAGTTTAATACCAAGAGAATAAAGCATGTATCCCCGTGCTTGTCCACTTTTTCACATGTATATTGCTGCAGGAATCCTGATTCTGTAAACTAGGAACACAGTCTATGATACAGTATTGCAAAAACATGTAGAAATACATAATTGTTACACAACAAAGAGGTCAGTCTATGAAAATGAAAGACGGATTGATCACTTCAATAAGATATAGTGAGGTCAGTCCACAAGTGTTTATTGGGCTCCAAATGTTTTCCTACCCTGAGTACTATGCTGGAAACAGTAGTCAACCAGGGCTTCACAAAGTACTACAGAAAGCCATTCTAGAAATACTCTGTGGAACATCAGTTATCAAGAAGAACAGAAAGTTTACCTGATATATTAAAAAAAAAAAAAAAAGCATGAACAAGACAGATATAATGCAACACCTTTAATTTTTGTTGTCTGGAGAAAAGAAACATCAACAGGATAAATAAAAAATACACAAGGATAGTATGGGAATATAACTTACATTTCCCACTTTTTAAAGAATGGAATGCAAAATATGAAAAATCTAAGTACTGTATTTCACCATAAAGAACAAATAGCATAGTAATCCCTATTGCTGAAGAGATGAAAACATCAATAAAAAAACAAACCATGTATACATAGCAAGTGTCTTTCTTCCTTTTTTTGTATCTTCACATAACTTGTGTAATATTCATTAGAAGTAATTTCTCAGCGTAAGGAAACAGTGTGCTGGTAAACTCATCCCTCTTCTGAGAGTCACAAAAAATGCAGAAAAAGCATGCAGAGATAGAATGTGACTTACCACAGAGTGTAAGACAGGTCATGTGCCATAGAAACCATCAGTTGGGTTTAATTTAAATCACAAATCAATTCAAGGAAGCACACAGTTAAGGTATTGCCCTTTTGGTTGTTGACTGATGAAACACATTCAGTTACAAGTCAGTTCACAGCCTCAGTGAAACCACCTGTACTCAGAAGACTGCAAGGCAATTTGAACACTGTTGGCCCTTTCGGTAGGCACGCAGCGTTCTTCTGACAACCCCAGACCACACTTGTACTAGTAGAGGCCAGCACGGGATTCCATGACTGAACAGGCCAAAAAAAGGGGGTCAGAGTCTCAATGCACTAAAATTGTGCACATTTAGATTACTTGGTGCTTGAGAAATTTACTTATCTCACAAGACATGCGAACATCCTAACGATTTGATGTTGGGTAACATGCTACTCTTTAGCTGTACTGCCACGCCTTCCTTTTGAAAAGGGAGCAAGCATTTAGACTCCGGATGACAAGTTCTTGAGACGTCATCTTTTCTACCAGGACTGAAAAAACTATGTTGGATAAGCACGTGTTAAATAGGGAGGGAACCACAAAGACCTGACACGTTACTTTAAAAAAATAGGGTACCTGCAACATCTGTTATATGGGGATAGTTCTGCTCTTAGTTCACTCCCTTTAGCAATTGTATGATTGAAGTCAGAAGGGAAGAGATGGGTGAGAATCCTGCCTCCTCTGCAGTTAGGAAGGACAGGAAAACATGCATTCACCAAATCCAAATAAAAGATTTCTTAAAGTCAGCATCTCTGCTACCACTTTATGGAAACAAAAACCTTGCTTCTGTCTGTGAGGTTGCAGTGAATAAGGCCTAATTTTATCTGTAGAAATTGCCAACAAGAATGAGAAGAGCTCTTTTTTAAAGGAAAAGTGAAAGCTAAAATTAAGGCTGACATTAGGCAAACTGATTTCATATTAATCTTTATCTGGGATCATAGCACAGCAACTATTTGTGATAATATATGCATATACACACATTTGTAGGAGGCAGACAAAGTTTATAGGCTTGATTTATTCATATTAAATTAGCTTCAGTAAGAATCCAAAGTGTTTATTAAAGTAAATAAGTGTTTATAAAGTAAATAAGCATTTATAGTGTAAAACTAGTGAAATACTAATTCAAAGACATCCCTCACAAGTGTGACCACATCCATAGTGTAGAAGGAGGTTCCATACAGTGTTATGTACATACTGATTGAGCCCATCTCTCCCCCAGCAATCAGCCTCAGATTGCACACTGCAGCCAGGACTGCTTTTTGCAATAAGGCAACTAACACTTAACAGAGTCTTTGACCTAACTGAACAGGCTAGTGACTGAATTTGAACTAACTTTTTCCTGTCCACCCTGAGCAAGCTGTTCAGGAATAGAGGCAAAGTGCTGAAGCAGAAGGAAAAGGTTTAACTGTTTTTTTCACTGGCTATTCAGTGTTAACTAATAAGACAAATAAGTTGAGTATTTTTATTTGGACAAAGCTTTATGGAACAACTGGTCTTTGAAAACAAAGATCCCATTCTCATAGATGAGGGTTTCCTCCTTCCACTCAGAAGTGTACTATCACCCTAAAGAAGTCACATCTAAAGCAAATGTGACAGATCAACTACATGTTATTGCAAGGTTCAAGCACCCTCCTCTCACATTTATTCTTGTAATTCAATACCAATAATGAAGATTAAGCATACTGACTTAACAGGAACATACTGATTAGGGTTAAAAATTGTTAGCTGAAGATGAGTCAAAAACCTGAAGTTAGATTCCTCTGCTTAAGATTGCTTATAGAATTTTTTTTTTTTAAATTAATTTTTTTTAAGATTCCAGTGTAAAAACTGAAAACTTACAACAAAAAATGTCTTTCAAATCTAATTCGATAAGCTTGAAAATAATGGTTATAGTCGTGTTTCTAACTCCGATATTTGCAAACATGAATAATTAATTTGATCTCATACCATGATCATTATGCACATATATTAAACCTGTACATGTAAAACTAGCTCAAATGCAGTTTTTAAGACGACAGTATTCCCCCAACAAATCTTACTGACATGATGCTCATTTGGAATTCTACCTTGGTGAAGTGTCTGCTTCTTTGTAATTTTATGTTTGGAAATAATAGAAATAAGCAGATAACTGAGCCAGTGCACAAGATAATTTGACTGTATGCTGCATTGATTCCTCCTATAATGATTCAGGAACTGGTGGTGATGAAGACTTGTTTGGATAGAGGAATAGCAGTAGTGCAAAGAAATTACAGAATACCCATGCTTCATAAGCGATATCTACCTCCTGGTCAGTGAGAGCAAAAGAAAAATCTTGTATTAAATTAATCAGAGGAAACAGGGCCATAATCCACGCAGTCAGTAATCATCTTGACAAATACTGTAAATAAATGCATTACACATTGTTCATTACTTTTTATTTCAGTCATGAAAATTTTCTAAGGTTATGTATATGTTTCTCTTTACAGAGTTTCCAAGTAATCAAACACTGATAAAGGGCAACATGAGCAATAAACATACATATTGTTATGCTATCTCTAATCTTTATTCACAGACAGGGTTTATCTCCAAGTAACATAGGAGATAAACAGGTGCCATGACTTTCCTTTCAGAACCAAAAAAGCTTACTGAACAGTCTTAACACTTCCTAAATCAACAAGGCTGCCCACACCTTCACAAATATTCACTGCTTGCAAGCTCAGGTATATTGTTAGCAATGAGGCCATCTGTTTTTACCATCAACCCTGTCTTCCTTGGCCCAACCCTAAAATCTGGTATTTTAAGAAACTATACAGCAGCTACTAGTTCGAAATATCTCTGATCTCATCCCCAGGAGGACTTAACAAGATAGTATTAACAAGTGACACAGTAAACATGAATACATCAAGTATTTTAGCAATTAATTAGGTAATTTACTTTCTACAGATCTTTCAGCGTCCTTGAACTTTGCTGGCTCCTTGAAACAAAGAAACTACATGATTGAAACTGTCCCAAGAATCAATATCCGTTTTGCTGTTACTAACATTCCTGCAACTAAGCAGAAGTCCTAGTCTTATTCAGACAAAATCTGAGGGAATGAAATTGCATCTTAATGGTATGAGAAAACTCCTCAATTTACACAGGCAGATACTGCTGTAGCTTTTAGAGATACAAATGATAATATAAGTCATAACCTAGGCTTTGTATGCTCTGTGACATCAACACCATTATTCATATGGAAGTGCAGGACAACACTGCAAAACCATTTAATTTTTTAAAAACTCAAGTCACCTTGAAAGAAAGACCAAAGTATACCACATATGATATCACCTGTTAAAGAAAGATCTTTGATTTCTAGCTTTTAACAGGTTTCTCTCTTAGTGCCCCATTCCTTAAATAACTAGCTAGATCAGTATTTATGTTGTCGTCATTTTGTAAGCAGTAAATGTCAACCATTCCTCTACATATTTTTTTAGCAGAATAAGACTGTTGAAGACTGGAGATGAGGATGAAAAAAGAAATAGGATTATTTTGATAGGAAAAGTCCTAAATAAAAAGCAGCACATAGATAGACACAAGCACTGTAGAAGGAGTGTTCAAGGTATATATAATTATGTGGGATATGATTCCTGAACCTTAGTTAGTAGTTCAATCTCAGAATTTTGTTGCAGATATCATCCTTTTCCAGAGTTTCAAATCATGTGAGCAGATTAATGGTTGCTGAAAGCAGCTGGTTAATAGAGCCAAGTGAATAGTACAATGCAACGCAAGGAAAATACAAAACTGTCATTTAAAAAGTCTCATAAACTTGAGCCAATTTAATAATCAGAAGTGAACAGCTGATTCACAGATTCATTAATGCATATAGCAGGCAAAAGAACATAAATCAGCTGCTCACCAGTTTAGAGCTAGCAAGAACTTTATCACTGTCTTCTTATTTTCTCTGAGGAAAAAGAAAATAAAGTTTGTAAAGAATTCTTCTATGAGCTGTCATCTGCCCTATAGCTACTTCTTTGCATCACATTAGATCAGACAGAGCTCAACCTCCTACAGAGAGTATGCAAGACATCTAGACCACACTTCAAGCAGACAGAACGCTGAGGCAAAATATAGAATTATCTGTCAATTACATTTTTTTCAAATCTTTCCCTGCCAAAAAGAAAACTATATTGCTACATTTTTTTTCCCAATTCTATATGAGAAGCTTATGTGCCAAAACATCAGGTTTTCTCACAACTTAAAGAAAAAAAAAATGCTTTTGCCCTGATCAAATCACTACTAACCTAAGTTGGATTTGAGCTCAGGAAGGTAGCTAGCTTTACTTTAATGGACAAAATAGGATTCTCATCATACTTACTTCCAAGTCCTAATACAGAGTTTCTGAAGAAAGTAATAGGTTTGGGTCCTGCTTATAACATTGTGTTAGATCAGAGTTGTTTGTATATGAGGAAATAGGGAAAGAAATATATTGTCCGTTACTAAGTGGGCTGTTATACTTCCAGAGTGATTTGTTTCACTGCAGTGGTATTTATCATGTTGATAAAACAGACCATGGATCTGAAAATTGGAAGATTTTTCCTGTTAATTTGAAATAGCACCTATACACACTGCTGTGACATCAACATAATACCCTAAAGCCACAGCATCTGAAAAGATTTATTTTCTGAGCCCTTATGCAGCCACATTCTCTCTGCTTCTGACATTCTCAATTCGCAGGCTGCTGGTGATCCAATCTTATTCATTCTGCCTCTATAATAAGGATGTCAATGCAAGAAGAGAAAAGTCATTATCTGATAACCAGCCAACATGATAAAAAGGCGAAGTTAGATATCTCAGAGGAAAGGCCACCATTTCTGTGTTGGATGAGCTACTCAAGGTCATGGGCAGCTTCTGTACCTAAAACCATGCTCAAAATTCACTTCGAATGCATCAGATAAAACTGAAGTGTCCCTATCATGCACTGTCATGTCTGAATAAAGCTGTGATTTTTTACTATTAAATCAGTGAAAATTTTTAATTAAGATCACAACATATATATGCAGTGAGAAAAATCAAATGGGCAATGTGAGCTGCAGAGAAACTTCATATGGGCTTAGATTATGCTGAAGTATCTCCCACAGTAGCAATAATCAGGCAAGATGATTTAACCATCTGCATAGAAAATTTTACCTGAAATTTAAAAATAATGATGCATATCATCTGGTTTTGGGAACTGTTTAAATGTCACAGTTGCGGCATCTGACAGCATAAATTTGTTTGTTCATTGACTTTGAAAATAACTAAGTGCCATTCCAGAAGATAACCTACCATCAAGCAGAAGTTAATGGGCTCTCAGTCACTTTATGAAACTTTGAGCTGCAATACATGTGAGCTCAATGAGATCAACCAGTCTTTAATCTATAAATATGTACAACATAAAATGCCCTTTACAAGCCACATTAAGGTAAAAGTTTGAAGCAATCCCTATACAGTTGTTATTGAATATCAGTTGTATCTTAAGAGGCAGTTTAATTTTCTGTGTGCAAATCAGAAAAGCACGCAGAACAGAAGGACAACAGGTGACTGGCCCCTAAGCTGTAGGTAGGAAAGGCAGTATGAGAGAATAAAATATGCTCCTGAGCCTCCTGAACTGAAGATTCCTTTCCTCATACTATTTGTATGGCCCTTGTAAAACTGATTTAGAGAGGACATTTCCCAGACAACTCTAGTCTTCCACTCATTTGCTCAACTTTGCTACAAGCTAACAAAATAAATGCAAGAGGACCTGCCTTGTCTCTTCTTAGCATCACCATCAGTTCCTTTTCAATATTATTTAAACATACTAAGGAGGCAGTTCTTACCTGCTTTGTGTATCTCAGGATATATGAAGAATCTGATGTGTAGTGTTCCCATAGTTCAATGAGTATAATTAGTGAGATGAGTGGTTTTATGCTTTCAGTGTTAAGAATACAAAGATACGAGTTTGTGTCGTAGCATGACAGTCTGCACTATTGCATAGCTGCTTTAGAGTACAAGAACCCAAACATTCAATCCATTCAAACATTAAGGCAGTGCCACCTAGTTCATTACGCTTGACACAAGTCATTGCCATAGCCAGACCTACAAAACCTTTTATTCAGCAGCCAACTTTCCATCTTCCACACTTTAACAATAGCTACAAACTCCCTGTACTTTCTCAGTTTTTGTGTCTTTCTGGGTCCCTAGTTATTTCTAGCTTAAGAAGTTTTCAATAACAGCTGCTGTATATCTTCTGTGATTGAGCACTCAACAATAGGTGTGCCAAGATTAATCTTTCATCAGAGGCACAGAAGGTAGTCTGGTGAGAAGACAAAGTTTCTTCCCTCTCCAGTCTGGTCAGAATTAGTAGAACTTTTTTTTATAATGAGGGGGAGTATTTGGTTCCAGTTTTATCATTAAGTAGGACTCTTAACCAGGGAGTTAGAAAGCATAGATCCATCCAAAGTGTTCCTTGGAAAATGTGCTTATTTCAATATTGTGTTTGACAGAATTGAGCTGTTCTCATAAGCTTCTCCTTCTATGGAATTACTGAAAAACTGTAATACTTTCATTACACCTAAGGATTGGAAAGTTTAAAAAAAAAATAGTAGAATCCTAGAATCATTTTGGTTGGAAGAGATCTTTCAGATAACCAACTGCAATCACTAAACTAACACTACCACTAAATCATGCCCCTCAGTAGCCAGTTTCTCCAGGAGAATGCTGGGGGAGACAGTGTCAAAAGCTTTACTAAAGTCTAGGCAGACAACATCCACAGCCTCTCCCTCATCCACTATCAAAATCAAAACTGGTTAAACTGCCATTTGGTTTAAAACTGGCAAGTTGTTTGAGCACAAGTAAGAGTTGAATAATACATAAATGTAAATCAAATTTAAAGCCACTCCTGATGTAAACTTGGGAAAACCAAGGCAAGTCCCATAAACAGATGGCATCCTAGCATTTATATAGTGTAAGTGAGAGGTTTCAATCTCCCTCAGAATCCAGGTAGAAAAGCATTGAATTCAATAGAATAGCTTTAAATCCAACAGAGACTTTTTTTTTTCTTTTTCTTTTTAAAAGGTTTAGCTCCTATGAGGCCTTTGCATTCAATGACTTGAATAATCTCTCTCCCTTGCTACAGTGATGTTCTGCACAAAGACAGCATCTATGATCCAAAACTTTTTTCAGCTCGTTTTTGTAATGCACCAACCTTACTCATTTTGTGAACTCCTGCCTGGTAGCTACAGAAAAGTGTGATAGCAGCCTGATAGCAGCTGCAGCCAGAGGCTTATTTCACAGTACAGCACCAATCACAGAATCCAATTGGTCATTCTTGGCCAGACTAAATCATCTTTGAACAGCAACTGTTCATAAAGGCAAAATCCATCAACTAATTTAGCTTATCTGTGTGCCTCACTGGGACCTCTCAGTTCCTTCTTGCCATCTGTCAACCTCCTCCCTTTGATAAAGGGACTGCATACTCTAACACTGTCCCAAACATAAATTAAAGAAATAAAGACATGAGAAACATGTTTTAAAGTGCTTTGGTGTTGGAGACACTTTTCAAGGTCCCTTCCAACTCCTAACATTCTGTGATAGGAAAATGGGTGCTTATTGAAACTTGTTTTCAAGGCATAGGCCCAAATTTGGTTACTTTTACTGCATGCCTAAATTTTTGCCCACAAATAAACATACAGAGCCTTTTACTTAAGCAGGGAGTCTATCTGCTGAAATCCCAAATCCTTTTTTCCATTATTTCTAACATTTACTTGCTCTCCATTAGCAGTACAATTGCCCATAAATACATCTATGGGCTATAAATTCATATGTGTAATCATATGTCACTGGTTGATTCTCTAGAAGAAACCTATTGTTTAACTTTTTATTCTCTTTAGCTTGTTTGAAAAGGGTATTTGTCTTGGGAATAAATTACCCAAAGGGCAATAAATTAACTTTATTTACTTTCAGGTTTATAGTGAGTAAATTTTAAGTGCTCATTATGATTTTTTTTATTTCCACAACTTAGCAGATGTTAAGGCCAAGAGGATTGCAATGTTGTCCAAGCTTCTGCCTGATAACAAGACATGTCTTTGAAAATGCAGTGCCTCTCTAAGAATCCCCTTCTGAATGAATCTCTTTCCCTCTCTGCTCCAGATCAGTTTCTTCAGATGCTGGCTCATCCCACAAACTAAAGCACGCTTGTCTTTTTCACTCTTAACTAAAACTTTCTCCACAAAACCTGTGCCTTTTCACCCTAGTAACAACATGCAATCCCTGTGTTCCACTAGCAGCCCAAATGTTTTCTTCACATTCTTCCCTGTGCACTGAAATTCTTTCAGCAATCAATTCAAGATACAAAGAATCTTTTTCTCAGTAACAAGCAAGCAAAATTATGCAACACACATAACTGACTCCTTCAGGATATTCCCCAATAACACGGAAACGACTGCTGAGTGACTTCCCTAGAGTCAGTTATTAACTGCTCCAGAAATAGGTCTAGTAAATAGGTTATCCAACAAGCATGAATTCATACAATGATCTGTCTCAGTCTGTCTCTTAGGGTTTGCAAGCTCTTAATTTTGGCCTCTGTATAACCTCCCTGTGTCTCTTTTCACAACTAACGCATTCTTTCTCTCTTTGCCGTACAGAAGATCACTTGAACCAGAGCAGCCCAACTAGTGAATTCCCCAGCTATGGTGAAAACGGAAATGACACCAGTTTACTTGTTTCACCCCTTCTGGTGGCTGGAGTAGTGATCGGACTTGTGCTATTTCTATCCTGCATTACAATCATTGTTGGCAGTCTGCGAAAGGATGGACGGCTAAGACACCCACATCTGAGAGGAGATGCTGTTTATGGTAAGATAGCCAGTTATAGCAAGATAATACTTCACTTTATTAGTATGTGGTGCTACAGGCAACAAAAAACATCTAGCCACTGTGCAAAGAATTAAAAAAATCAGATAAGGAGGTGACAGGCAGATTTGTAATTTAACAGCATCTTTGTGCTGGCACTGAATTCACACAGTTCAAGCTCCATAGTTAATGGTTAACGTAAACAAGGCCAATGCTGACAGCATTTCTTTAACATCTTATTTCCCTCTGATAGGGTGTAAGATTTCTTCTCCATCACTAGACTCTTGATAGTTTATTTTCTTATCCCACTGTAGCCTTGGTATAGCATATAATGTAATTTTGATTTATTGGAAAGCCTGGAATGTTTCTACTTCTGCAGTATGTACCAACCTACAAGAATGACTGAACAATTACTTCTTTTCTGACCACAAAAGTTAATAACTGGATACAAACAGAACAACAGGGCATCAAAATGTCATTACAATTGTCATCATCATTATTGATGTCATTGATGACATCAGTGTTACTACAACTGGCACCATCGTCACTAAGGAGACTGTTTTCCTATGCACTGTCTGCGGTTAGTCTCCTATATCTGCAGCTGGTTATGAGTACAGTTCATAGAATCATAGAATAGTTTGGGTTGGAAGGGACCTTTAAAGGTCATCTAGTCCAACTCTCCTTCACTGACCAGGGACATCTTCAACTAGATCAGTTCTCTGCATACTGTTGAGGTTTTTTAACAACTTTTCTATATGAAGAATAGCAAGCCACAAAAATGCATTGACTCAAATCCTGAAGTAAATCGAGTATCCACTGAAGTCAGTTGGACTTTATGTAATTACATGGACCAAGAACTTTCATGTTGAAAATAAACACATTTCTTATGATCAGTTTGCCCACCTGGAGCCAGGAATAATTCTTTTTGGCTTTTCCAGAAATACAGATGTTATTTACTTACCCGGATAAATATTTTGGGAATAAATTTTACACTCCAAAAGGAGTGAAATACAAAATCCCATGGTAACATACAGAGGGGAAAACAGAAAAAAGTAATCCAGAAAACTAATGTCTGCTATTATTGTAACATCTATTTCTCTTACTTTTCAGCAGCTAAATATGGGATTAAATACTTAAACCCAAATTGCAACTGCCATTTTACCCATGAATAGCAATAGTTTGGCATGATAAAATATTGACCATTAAGATTCAATCACTACATTTAAATCTACTGATATGTTAATTTCAGCTTCTTTAAAAACCCTTCAGCTCAGCGAAAACAAAGGAAAATTTTCAAACTGCTTGTTAGAAATAATAATGCCAGAGAAGGGGGATGGGAAGGAAAGCATGGTGATGTTTTCAGAGAAATTCAAAAGAATAATCTTCAACTAAATTGGGCCAGTCTACCGAAGTGACAATTTTAAATTAGTACACACCATCCTAATATCTCAGCATGCTTCAACGGGTCAGCCTGGGAGCAGCAGGAGAACTGTGAAGCTGGCTGCCTTCACTTAGAAAGCAAAAGGAAAGCACGGTGCATGATAGACTGGATTAGTCCCGGTAAATTCCTCGAGAATACATTGGCAAGGGTGAAAATTGCCAGGAGGAACAGGCAGTTCAAGTGCGTCTTGCCCTTTACCCTCTATTGAGAGAGCCTATTTCGTTGTCACTTAGCAGCTCGCCCTTCTCGATTTTAACGCAGCGAGTGACAAAGGAGGAATCCCTTTATGTGAAAGACGACGGCATGGGGCGGAGGAGTGGAGACTGCTCCATTTCTTAAGGAAATTATCCTGGAATGTTGAGCATTAGCTACCCGTCCTCTAAGAGGGAAAATAGCTAACTGTTTGGTATTTTTTGAGCCATGAAGCTCATACATTAAAGCATTAAGAAAACCTTGCCACAGGCAGCAGGATCATTTTTTTTTTCCTACTATTTTCCAGTTTCCCACTCCTTTTTTGTGAACGTTTTTCTTGAGAACAGCATTTTCTCAAAACACATACCTACAATCAAATACCTAAGCCGCCTTTGAAAGACCTTCACAGAATTGACGAGATTTCAATCTATGCAGCTCCTGGGAACTTAAGCAACCCTGCTAAACGCCTGCAGCTTCATGCAGCAGAACTGACACCTCTTCTCAATCTTTGAGGCACAAGAAGAGCTTTAGACACTTCATCGTGTAGGGAAGCACTAAATATATAATCCCTGTGCCACAGCCTGAAACAGAAGAGTTCATCTACAGAAGACGCTAACTTGCTCTTGAAGGAATAGAAATGTCCTGTGAAACCTGATTGTTCTAGAGTATCAGTAATTCCTCTGCCTCAGATAGGTTTTATTTTCTGATTTATAGCAATGCTATAAACAGTGGTACTGTCTCAGAGAATCCACCATGGAGGAAAAGAGCAGCAAATATTAATTGCTTTTTTTTCAGCTCCAGATGGCTTCTCTTATGGTGGCTCTTTCGGAGAGCTGAGATCCACCTGCATGGAGGAGTTTCCCACAGCTTTTGATTTGGGTTCCTATCTGGATACACTTTCTCAGGTCAACGTCATGTATCCCGATTCACCTCCACGGTAAGCACACTTCTAAGATTCTGAGTGTTATAGTCCCACAGTTGCAAAGCCTGTTAAAGAAAATAAAACTGCGAGACCTATACCCACTACAAAAATGCAAGTCACACAACAAAGCCTTGCCCTAGTGAGGTACTCAGCTGAAGTGAAAGTCACCACACAAGTGGCAGCACCATCAAGTTAAATCTGCTGTATGGACAGGTTTTCCCTTAAAACTGCCTTCATCTTGGTGTTTTCTACTAACAGATCATCCTTCAGGAAACCATTTCAGTCAGAGGAATATAGGCTTGAAAGGATCTTCTGCAGCTACCCAGTCCCGCCCCTGCTGCTGCAAGTAATTATTTTTAAAAGAAATTAAACTATTTCATAACAGTTTGCAAGTATCCTTTGTCCCCATTACACCCATTCCCGAATACCTAAGGACAAACCCAGTTCCTAATTATTACAGCAACCTTCTTATTTCCAGCTTAAATTTGTTTACAGTCATTTTATGATAGTTTCTTTTTGTGGCATTTCCATTCATCTTAAGTACCTGTCCCTTTCTCTTCACTCATTTCTTGGTTTTGTAGTCAAAATATCTTCTCACACCTTGGCCTGCATGTTGTTAAGACTAGGCACAAATTCCTCCTCGATTTCCATCACCAAAAATACCTGTTGGGATGCTGTATCATCTCACCAACTTTCCTTTGTTAAGTAGCAGACATAATCTTTGTGTTGTTTTAATCACAGCTTAAACCTGTCAGCATATGTATTTTCCAGATTTAGTAATCCTGTTTACCATTATTAAGAGACAATAGGTCATCAGCAAAATGGAAACAATTCAACAGGAGCAATCTTAGGTGGAGTCACAACACAGAGCAAATGGATGAAGTAAACCAAAAGATACCTATTTTAAAAAAGAATTATCCATTCCCCAGATTTGCGTTTTGTTTCTGCTAGCTATTGTTTCAACCTTAAAAAAACCCTGTAAGTAGAACTTTCTTCTTTCCCCACAGAGTAGGTCATCATTTCTGAATGACAACTACTTAAATAAGCTGGTTTGGGTTTCCATAGCAACAACAATACTTAGTATTAATGCTTATGCAATGAGACCAGACATATTCATTAAATTATTTCCCTCCCCATGTTCTGGGTCAACAAGGTCAGCTTGAATTGCTGCTGTATTTTTTTTAATCAACATTCTTCTCTTTAAGCAACAGTTAAATGTAGTAAGATTACGTTACCAGACATCAGCCCTCCTTGCTTTTCCTAGTATAATTACCCCTTAAAAACTCAATAGTATAGTCAACAATGACAGTCAAGTTATTCTGACAAGAAACAAAGCCAAAAAAAATTCAGACAGCACACTTCCTGGTCAGTAACCCCTTCCTTTTCATGACTGCCTGAGAGATACATGGACCCTTAAGATACTGTAATTTTTTTATAACAAGACAGATTAAAGTGAATTCAACACAGGTACTGTAACCAAGGATTTTTTTCTGAGCTGAAAGATAATATTCATGATATTCATCAGACACAGTGTAATAAGTTCCTGTGGTCCATTATTAAGCTATAGTAATGTAATACTTTTCAAAAGCATTTGCTTTAGTATCTAAAAGGATTTTCCTGTGACTGCTGTAATGGACTTCAAGCATCAGCTACTTTTTACATGTACAACAACTTCACAGAACTGAATCTCTCAGACAAAAACATTTCTCTCGTTGCACTTTTTTTTTGGCAAGAGACTAGCATGTATTTTTGGTTTATCACCAAAAATATGAAGTTAAACTTACTTGTATGACCTTAATTCATCCCCTTTCTAAACAGAAAATGCTAGGAACCTTACCCGTAGCCTCCACTACTAGTAACATAGTAATAGCTGTTTGCAGCATCAGCATTACAAACAAAGATATCATGCTAGCACAGAATATGGGAAACTGAATATCAAGATCATAAATTGCTAATGAAATACAAGAAATTTTTTTTTAAAAAAGCTATCTGAATGATTTGTAGTTATCTTCTTGGCCACAATGTTCTGTAGGTGCAGTTGTGAAGGTGACAAAGTTTTTTAATTGAAAATCTGGCATGTGTTCTTTACTACTCTATTCAATTTTTAAAATGCTATCTTAGCTGCCAGAAATGGAAGGGAGGGAAGAGAGGAGAGGAAGCATTACCTGGAGTTTGGAAAAACACAAGAATTATTTTTTATCTATCATTTGTGTAAAGAAAAAGTATGCTAACAGTAATATATTGATATTTGGAACTAAACATTACAGTGCCAGGTCTTGAATACAGTAATTTCCTACTCATTTGTCTTGATGTTTAAAAGTCTCCTTCTGAAACGATCATCTCACCACTTATCCCACCAAGCATTTCAGTTCTACAAAGCTAAGCTACAGTCCATGAAAGATATTAAATTAAATCCAATGAAAAGGAATGCAGATGATCAGATAACAACAGTAAGTAGAAGGTTCATACTGTGCCCATTTCTCCTTCAGGTCAGTGGCAGATTTCCCTTGTGCTGGGCCTGAGCCCAGAATCAGGAGACAGAGTCTGCTTTCCGTTTTTCAAAAGGATTGAAAATTTTCCACCTTGAAACTGATATTACTGTGGGCTTTTCAAGACTGAAACTTTTACTATGGTAACAGGACCCAGTAGGTACCCTTCATTAGCCTAATTTAGTCAGTCAATCTGCAGAAAGATTTTAAAGAAATTAACCGGACTACGGGTCAGCAAAATGTAAATTAAGTAAAGATGCAGCTCACAGTAAGTAATCCTGCAAAGAGTGGCTTTTCCTTGACTAACAGGGAGGTCATGAAGACATCAGGTCCTCAATCTCTGGCTGAGGTCTAAGGTCTTTCAAAAACACCATCAGGTATGCTTGAAAGCTTCAGTGGGCTTAGCAGAGGCTGGACTGAAATCTTTTTCACATGCCACACAAAAACAATTTGACCTCCTACAAGCTGAAACTTGTTTCTGAAGCAGCCCTATTCAGGATTTTCAGAACAGCACTGTTTTTAAATACCTTTCTTTCTCATAGGGAAATCATAATTTTCTAGTCTGAATTCAAAACCATTGTCCTTGTGAATATGAAAGTAAGATAAAAGGAGGTAAACATGCAAACACCTGTGGATATTCGAGTTATTTAGTAACCTTGTACTGATTTCACTTTCTTACCTTTCCCCTCCCTAAAACCCACTTTCATCACCCAGACTAGGAAGAATGATCAGGAGTGCTCTGAGGGAAAGGAATGAACAAATGCAACAGGACCAAGCCTTTTTCTAAGGCACAGCCTCCATGGCTGATTGCAGTAGATTTGAGCTTGCTCCAGCCAATGCAAGCTGCCCCGCTGCAAACCACTTACAATCTGAAGTAGGGTTTATTAGCTTGGGTTTAGCCTGGCAGTAATGCAATTACAGGGGGCAGAATGACTGCTTGCAGTCTACAGAGAAGACATTTGCTAAATATCCTGAGTTTCAGGAAATATCCTAGATCTTAATAGCTCTGCAGTTAGTGTGGTTGAGGAAATGGGTTCTTAATTTGTCTAACTGCAGCAAAACTGGTTTTCAGGTTAACCAAGTAGGTGAAGGTTGTTTGGTTGTTTTGTATTTTTGTTTGTTTCTTGGGTTGTTTCCCCTCCCCAAAGGAAACATTCCCTCCTTCAGAATTGGATCTAAAATTATGCTGAAACAGTTAAACAAGGCAGCTACAAACAAGCAGGTGCAACATTTTAGATCATGATGTTATGGCTCTTCCTCACTTGGCCTGTAGCTAGTGAGCCAGGAAAACAGGACCTTCCTACAAACTGCTAGACTTGGGCTGGTTTGATTGAAAAAAAAAAAATCAGCTTAAGTTTGTGGACAAACAGGTGATGCTATGGTAGCCAGACAGCAGACCACCCAGATAACAGACCAGATTCACTAGTTCTGGTTCAGCCCTCGTTAGGGCCACAGTGCATTCTTTACCCAGCCCTTAGGCTCAGAGGATTGGACAGTGCCAGTGTAGCACAGTACAAATGCATGGAGCCTGACTCCATTCCCATCCCTGTCCTGCAACATAGAACATGGGAAAACAAGTATAAAAGACACGTTGGTCTATCTAGGCTCATTATTTACTCCTTGTGGGCCTTCCTAGACTGTGCAATCCAAGCTCCCACCTAAGGTGCCCATCTGCGTTCACAATGGGACAACAAGCATGGATCACAGTAGTGGAGTCAGGAGGTAATAGTTTCCCTTGGTTCTAGGTTGGTGGCACAGAACTAGGAAGCCTCGTTAGACCTGAGCTGACTCCCCAGGAAAATGCCATGAATTGGTTTGTCTTGCATTACTCCTTTTTGGGAGGAACATGATGGGGAGTCTGCCAAGTCTCAGAACGACCAGCATGAGTCTGTCAAGATTATTCATCACAGCTCTGCACTTCAGGAAGAAATTCTGCTGACCCTGCCAGTACAGATCTGCAACCCAGACAACCTACTGTACGTAGCTGCTGGCTGAGGGCCACAGACCTGCAAGTCAGGAGGACAGCATTTGATGTGATACTCTAGAATCCATCTAAAGCTCACTATACATTATTTCGTAACTGTAAAAATGTCAAGACCACTTCCTTTTTCCCCAGCTATTTTCTAACTTGGCCACTAACAAGCAGTTCAGAGGAGAAACAAACCCTTACTGTGTTGCACCTATAGTGACTAGTGCACTGTGCACAGCTTTGTGTGAGCCAGTAGTGGTGTTCCTCCCACTTCTGCGTAACTCTCTGTAAGGAGCTGGGCCTATGCCTAGGCACCCCAGCTGAACAGTCCTGCCAGAGATGTTACTTTTATGCAGGAGTATGAGGGCTGAACTTTCACCAAGACCTCAGGGGTTATCTTTAGGTATTTGGTGATAAGCTCCTAAATATTACGTGCTCAAGTGTTTCACATGACAGAGCAAGCAAGGATGTGGGCTAAGGAACAAAACACCAATCCTTTTCTTTTTGCATTACCTGCCCCTGTTATGTTGAAAATAATGTACTGTGGCATTTTTCACAGGAATCTAACAAAAAAAATACTTTCTTTACTTTAGCTACGATGAATGTGTGGGGCCAGGAGCAACACAACTATATATTCCCACAGATGATCCCCCCCCATATTCTCTTATGGACCCTTGTCAAAGGAATGAATTATCTATAAACATTACCCTGGAAGAAGCAGCAGCATCTGGGACTGCAGGACAGGCTACAAATTATGCAGTCAGGCTGCAGGAGCTGCAGCAGCCCATTTCATCCATCTCTTTGTCATCTCTAACACTGGAGGCTGCTCCCCGGTATGAGACAGTGGTGTGTGAACAGAACATCCCCATCCCACTTGTTCCTACGGGAGTACTGAAAAATTCTTCCACTGACTATCAGACCCTTCTGAACCAAATGATGTGAACAAAAGTGGTTCTTTCCTTCAGTTACTCTGAAGAACTCAGACCAACGAACATTTAAATGGAAGAATAAGACCTCTGGAAGTTTTACCTACTTTCTATCTTTAAAAGGCAGTGCAATGGGATTTTACTTTTTTTTTTTGACAGTGAATTTTGAAAGTTTACCTAAACTTTCCTTTTGTGCTTCAACATGTTCCATGACATGACACAGCATAAAAGGAGCAGTGACAAGCAGTGCATCTGACCTTTTTGAAGCATTTCAAAACACATGGAAATCAGCCACTCTTAATGTAGATACATGTTATCCAGTCAAGCTTACTTGTTGATTTCATGATACTCTGCATGTTTTAGAGCAGAAGGAAAAAAAGAAGAGCATTTTGGTTGTCTTGGTAGGTGTCTCTAGTACATTTCATTTAGTGTCTTGGCACCAAAGCCTTTTTAAATAACTCTGTCTAAATATGTATTTCAGTAGACAGAGACAAAACACTGCCTGCAAAACATAACTGTTGGAACCATACAGGAGCAAAAGAAAAATGAGAATAATATTTTGATAGTCACATTTTTCCTTTAGAAGGCCTGGCCAGTACCAGGCCTTCCAGACCATTGCAAAGCCTGTTGTAAGTCTTCCTCAAAAGAAACCAGCAGTAAGTGATGGAGAGGTGCCAGCGCATCTCCCAAAACCAATTGGCTTTACCTACAAAAGCTGTACTGTAGCTGTGTGGAGGCCTGGGACCTCCATGTCCTTCATGGACACTTACTATAGCCAAGGGAAGGGCAGTGTCTGGAACACCAGAAGATGCTGCATGCCAGTCCCCATACATGACTGTATTTTCAGCCACTAACTAGTCTTTTTCTTCAGAAAGAAGCCTGTAATGCTAGGGAGGACCTTGACCTCTAGTAATTCCATTAGTGTGATGTAAATAATAGATGCTGGACTTAGCATGCACAGGAACAGAGAACCTCACTTTGTGCAGAAACCACTTCTATTAGGCATGATCAGTTTCAATGAGATTTTGGTACCCACAAATCAAATTCATATGATAAATGCATACAAGTAAGAGATGCACACTAACAGGAAACAGCAGAGGTAAACTGCAGATGTGAGAATTTAATCTTGCATGGTACCCAAGCAACCTACCTCCACATAAGGACTAAACTCTGTCTTCAACCAGTACTAGTCACAAGAGTTATCAGAAGCTCATCTCTGCTAAATCTCTTAGAGGTATTTTCACTGGAAAAAAAAAATTTACACCGGCAGAATGGACTTGAGTTTACTACCCCCATTAAAGGATATGTAAAATAAATATAGGAAATATATAACTGTGTTTAAAAGGAAGCATCGTCCAAATTATTAGAATAGCACTTAGATTTTCTGTAAATACTAAATAACTTTCCACAGTGATCATCATTCAGCACTCCAAAGATTGACACAATTACAATTAATACTTAGATGGGAAGTAATTATATGGTTCTTACTGCTGTATAAATTATACCATTACTGAGTCATATGCACATGATGAGATAAGGTAAGTATACATTTTTTGCTAAGTAGATGAGAGTAAATATGTATCTTGCTAAAATAACAGAACAGAACTTCTTTCACAGTAGCGAGATTTTCAATTACCCAAAACAACAAGAAAAAACACAAGTAAAAACCACACACAAACCCAAACAAATAAAAATCACAAAAAAACTGCTGGCAAGCATTGCCAGAATGTCAGCTATATTTCACATTTGTACTTTTAACAGGCAGAACTATTCCTCTGTATAAAGTACTAGCGTAAACAGTCTTTTTGTATGCAAAGTATCCTGCAGTAAGAGAGACAAAACTATGCCATCTATTAGGGGCCAGAAACAAAAACCCCCATAGCAATGTACCAGTCAGTTTTATTGGCAGGAAAGTAAAAAGGGAAGGAAAGCTCAGAGGTTTATTTATGCAGAACAGGACATGCTTTCATAGCTGTGTCTTCCTGCAGCTCTTGGAGACCTGCCTAGAACAGGGTAAGTCACTGTAATCAGACCCTGCTTACTTCAGGCTTCTACCGGGGAAATGGAGAGGGAAATATAATAAACAAATATAAGAAGGCAGAACTGATTCCTCTTCCCTTCCCCCCCCACCCCCGGAAGAGTGTCCTTCACCTGTAACATAGCAAACCTGAATGTTCTGAAGACAAGCACAGAGTGCTTTTCACATCTGGCAGGCAAGCCTCTACTCTGTTACAGATGCTTACAGTTTCTGTGCACTTTGGGAAATCCTTTCAACCTGCTTGTCTTTTAATCACAGAATCACAGAATATTAGGAGTTGGAAGGGACCTTGAAAGATCATCTAGTCTGGTGAGGCCGCATCTGGAATATTGTGTCCAGTTCTGGGCTCCTCAGTTTAAGAAGGATAGGGAACCGCTGGAGAGAGTCCAGCGCAGAGCCACAAAGATGATGAAGGGGCTGGAACATCTTCCTTATGAGGAAAGGCTGAGGGAGCTGGGTCTCTTTAGCTTGGAGAAGAGGAGACTAAGGGGTGACCTCATTTATGCTTATACATATGTGAAGGGTGTGTGTCAGGAGGATGAGGTCAGGCTCTGATAGGAATTTCATGTCCTTCCACTAACTTTATCTGTGGTTCAAAAAAGAAACTCTGACTAAAACCCAGTGAAGAAAATGGAAGACTTGTATTTTATCACAAGATAGAAATGCATTACTAAGATTATAGAAAACTAATCAAAGTCTTTCTTCATTTGATAACAGTTACACATCCTTAGCATTGCCACCTGGATTGTATGTGGCAGCATTACTGTCTACTCCCTCTTGTGGTATACTGCTTTCTAAAGTCAAGGCATCTAGTTACCACGCTACACAGCATTCACAATGAGGGACTTGTCCACCAAAAGAACTCCAGCTTCTTCGTCACACAGATATGGAAGCCAACCAAAATATGCACTTCCACATTGTAGCATTTTTCTAAGTTACCATTAAATGCATAAGTTATATCATTCGTTATAAGTAACTTGAAAAAACAAACTGAGAATTAAAAGTAGGCTGGGCTGTCTTCAGTGATACCTTACCATGATGACTTGCAAGAGTGGCTTAGAATCTTCTGCTCCTGTTAATCTTTTTAACTAGGTGATATCCAGTAAAGTTGTGGGGGAAAAAGCTTAAAAATCCAATCCATGTACAGACAATATTAGAAAGACAAGTTTATAGCTCTAAAGCTACTCTTACAGCTTCCACTGCTGCTACTGGAACAGTGTTGACAGTTCTTGTAATGATGCAATAACATGTTTTCATTATGTGGAGAATATTTAAGATCCCAGATAAATCTCAGCAAAGTTGACATAGTGTTTTCTGACACTCCTCTTAAGAAATTCATATCTTCTGACAAAATTTTATCCTAAACTCTCACATGATTTTGTCAGTCCTAAAACAGGCTTAACACAGGCCTTTTATTTATTACATGATTAACATCAGAAAGAAACTTGTTTGGACACGCTGTTTCTTGCTATGTAATAGCAACACTATTTCTATAGTCATCTCTTTTGCTTCAATTTTTAGTATACTGATCTTTACACAAAGCTTTTAGTAAAGAACATACATGTATTTGACATAGCTTCTGTGTTTTTTATTGTGTTGATATCATCTTTGGCATTACACACAGCCTTTAGCTTCCTGTTAATAAGACAACTAACAACTGTTAACTAAGTAACATTGCGCTTCAGCCACTTAATATTTGGATTTTACATTTGTCAGATTTTATATTTCTGCAAGAGACTGAAATCAGTAATAAAAAATAAATCCAGAAAAGAGCAAAAGTTCTTTGCTAAACATTTCAAAATCCTTTCTTGAATTAAATGTCATTTCACAGAAGGAGGAGGAGCAAGATGTTAGATCCATAGCTCAGGGAACTGCAACAGGATTTTCAGGCAGCTGGGTCACAGGTAAGTACTCTGCCCTGCTGGCAGTGATGGGATTAGTACCATACACACATGCCAGGGAAGTGGTTAAACTTCCCTTTTACAAAATAGGCTTTTAAACTATTAGGACCTTCAAAATACAAAAAATAATTCCCATCCTTGGAGGCTGCACTAGGAAACTGATCAGAGGATAACAACACAGTGACAGCTAGATAAATGAGACAATTCAGTGTATTATGTAAACACACTTTACTGGAAAGTTAAACACACAAGAGAACCAGCAAGAACACAATAGTCCCCGTATTATCCTACTGAAACACACAAGGCTTTAACAAACTGCAGCTAATATATACTTTAACAAGAACTGCAAAATTTAAAGAATCCGATCCCACTCCCATGGGAACAGGTGTGCAGAAACATGAAATCCAGCCCTCTCATTTGGGTCAATAGAATTTTCCATATGGTGAGGAAAGAGCCGAGCTGCTTGCAGGCCCTCTAATAAGAGGCACAGCCAGGCTTGTCTGTGTGTGCAGGCACATATGGTAGGGGAGGAAACTCAGACATTGCAGCAGATGGCATCACTTAAACATGTGGTGGTAGTATGGGGATTTATCCCCCCTTCCCTCTTGGCTAGATCAGCAACTTTTATATAGCAATTACCCATACACAAATTCTACAAAAGTATTTCCTAATGATATTTCACTTGGAATGGCAATCAAAAGCATATGTCTTTAGAAAGCCCTCTTGCCTGGAAAGTCAGAGAGAAAACCAGCTTCTTTACAACACAACACAGTCACTTTCCACAAAGAAAGAAACAGGGCTGTTGTCAAGTAAGCCTAAGATTTCCCTTAATGAGGGGAAGCCATACATTCCCAGCACTTAACAGTGAAACATATTAATTTTAAAAACTATCATCTAATAAAAACAATATATAATAACATGAGCAATTAAAAAAACATCAACTCAAATTCACACTTGCAGCAATTCTAGTCAGCGGAGACACCACCAAAGACACCAGCCCAGCTGGTCTACAACAAAAATTAAGGTCATGAGAGGCCCATGCCAGCACACAGGTGCACAACATCATAGGAGCCACAGGACCCAACTCTAAAATTCAGACACCACAAATCAAGATTAGCAAACTCATGCAGACCAAAATCAGGTTTGTTTTCCAGCTGCTGGACCCTGCCTCCATTTTAAACCCACTCCAGAAACTTTTCATCCACCACAACAAAAGACACAAGCATTTTCAGATAACTGTTACCCAAACCTAGTCCAGGAATTCAGAGGCAAAATACAATAGAAAGAATGACAAAACAGACACGAGGAAGGAGCTATGTCCCGATATGGTCTCAGTTTCCCCCACACCATAACCACCATCAGGGCACCTTTCACCCTCAGGGTTGCCCATAAGAACTGTGCCTCACCTTCCCAAGGCCTTGCCCACAGCAGACGCCTTCCTCTAGGAGCTCGGGACACAAGAGCAGCGAGGGCCATGACGAAGCAAAGAGGCAGGAGACGGCTCACGGAAATCGGTAACCGATCGCTGCAGAAACCGCGGAGCAGAAAAGGACAAGCCTTACCTCAGGTGCTAAAAGCTCGCGCTCACACACGACGACGACGACGCCACCACCACCACGCGCCCACACTGAGGCACCAACTGCTCGCGCGCAGAACTAAACACCTCCCCCTCCAGCCTCCCGCCTTTCGTTTTCGGTTTGCCAGGGCGCCTACCCCGCGCCTTGACTGACACGGCGGGACACCACTGAGAGGCCGGAGCGCCGGCGGAGTGGCCAATGGCGTGCCGAGCGGCGCACCGGACGGGCGACCCGGTAGGGCTGAGGCTGCCATGAAGGAGCCGGCGGCGCCTGAGGAGGAGGTGTTGCGGGACTACCTGACTTACTATGCGGTCCGAGGAGCGGAGGGAGAGCTAACGGTGTGCGATGAGGACTCCCTGAAGGCGAGGGCGCGACGGCTGCTGGGCTTGCGCCGTCAGAGCGCCCTGGACGTATGCAGCGTGGCGGAGCGCTGCCGGCGGGCCCGGAGGGAGAGGGGCGGCAGCGTCCTCTGCGACCTACTCAAAGCGCTTGAGGTGCTGGAGCTGCTCTGCGTTAATCTGCTCCTCTCCCCGTGGCGGAAGGAGATTAGGTCGCTGAAGGTAGGGAAGTGCCGGGGAGCTCGGGCGGGAGCCGTAGTTAGCCCCGGGGAGGGCTCTTCCAGCCTGAGGACCCGGCGGCCGCGGCGTTTCGAAATCTTTTCCTCGGGCGTGTAGTGCAGACAGCACGGTAGTGGCGCTCGCGCCCCGGGGTACCTAGGAGCAGCGCTTAGGAACCCATTTTGAAAGGGTTAGGGGCTCTCTGAGGGGTGCAAGAGTACTGCGAGGCGTTCGCTGGCCTTAGCGGGCCTTGTCCTTGCCAGAGCCGGCCCTTCAGGGGCCTTCCTAGGAGTGCTGAGCAATTTGGAAACAAGCTCCTTCGGTCATTGTGAGATAACAGAGAAGTTAAAAGGTACAATGAAAGACTTAGACTCTCATTACTTTGAGTTTTAACTTTAATTTGCTTATAAGGAGGGGAATGCCTTTTAGCATTAGTTATCACTTTTGCTAACAGTAGAAGGCCAGGGTGGCAAATGCCTTTCAGTTTTGGTGATTTTACTACCTGTCCTAGCTCTGATGACTGCAGCTGGCGAAGCAGGTAGAAAAACACCCTTCAAAAGAGGAAATGCTGTTGTGTTTTGCAACAAGGTGGTCAAGGTTACCCTTCTTCCCTAGCACACTAACCACATCCCATTGCCTAGAAGTGACAGCAATCTTCAACACATGCAAAATTTAAACATTTAATTTTGTTTAAATTGTATTTAAACAAAAACCCTGGACACCCAAAACACTTATTTCCCTTTCTATAGCAACAGGTGCTGGTGAGGAAAAGCCATTTCTTTCTTTCTTCCTGCCTTAGGTCTTGTATATGGATTCTCAAACAGCTGTAGATTCCTATTCGCATTCGTCTCCCTAAAACAAGGCAAAGCAAAAGGTACTCGGGTCTATAGTTAGTGGCCTCAGTTTTTCATTACAAGAATCTTAGGCTTCATTAAAATAAAAGTTTGAAGACAATCAGGGTTATCCTAAGTGCAAGACAGCCTGCTGATATAATTCTACTGCAAGGTACAAGCTGGAGAACAGACAGTATGTTGTGTATATGCAGGTTTGATAAAAAGTTACTGGTTGTATGCAGAATACTGTTTCGCATATTTCCTGTCTCTCACATTCTCTGATGTTAGTGCCCTGCAGTGCCCACTCCTTGCTTCCCTTATAAAGGGGACAGAAGCTGGGGAGTGAAGGGCACTGTTGACAAATATTTATGAGAATGAACTGAGGCTCAGTGTTACATTACACTATGGCCTTTAGATTAATGGCCTTTTAGCAGGTCATTTCTGTTCTCTCCCAGGCTTTTTTTTGTGAGACAAATGCTTAGGACTCAGCCTTAGGAAGTAGGCAAGATAGTCTTAAACTGGGTTGCCTGAAAATAAGGTACCTTGATTCTGCAAGTCTTAACTGTGCATTCCTACCTCCGTTCTGTTCTGACTAGCCTGTAATTGGTCATGCATAGGTCAACATAGTGTGTCTTATCATAGCGTTTCAGACAAAACCAAAAACTACTTCCAGTTTATAGACTAGGCCTCATGCCTGGGGTAGCTCCAAAATTGAACAAATGTTGAATGATTTTTTTTAAGTTGTTACACAGCAGCATTTTTTCCTTATTTTGTAGACAGCTTGTGCAAAGAGTGTGTTTTGGCAGTATTTGTGCTTCCTTCAAAAGGTGCTTTCAAAGAAATTGCAACATAATTTAGGAGTAATAGAGTTACAGCAGAGGAATCTGAAGCATGGAAAATGTTACAGTTGTTACCAGTTAGGGAATACATTAACAGTGAGTGCATCATGACTGTTTCTTTAAGAAAAGATTAGATCTCAGTGATTTGTTCTATGAATCTTCATTTGTTCAAAAAACTTTTCTTCAGTTGAGTACGTAAGACTTATTGCTGAGTTTCTCTAGGTTGACTAAAATTATTTTCTTATTCCCTTTCTGAATATTGATGCCAGTATTTTAGCTAGTACTTCAGCAGGTTTAAATTGGCATAACTTCACTGAAATTATTGTGGTATAGCAAAGCTACAATGCTTGAGAGGCTGACAAAATAATGCTGATGCCACCTCACTTCAAAATTCAGGCTTTTAGGAACATGACTTTTAATTTAAAAGATTTAAGTGATTTCTGAAGTCCTTTTGATTTTTAGGAAGTTTTTCATGCTTCCCTCCACCACCACCACCCGCAGCATTCATCTGTTTTTCAATGTTGCATTCTCTTTCAGACATTCACTGGTAATTTTGTCTACTATATTCAGTCAGTGCTCCCAGATGACATTGTAAAAACACTACTGGAGAAAATAGGTTACAGTGCGACAACAGCAACAGAGTTTTCACTTGTCAAAAAGAGAAACACTGAGGAAATAAAGCAGACTGCATTTGAAATATTCCTGGCAAGAACTGAGTGTGAAACCCTCCTCAAAATGACAAATGAAGAAAAATACAGCAATTTGGAGAAGACCCTACAGAAGAGAACACAAATGCAGCAGTATTATAAGGACAAAGAGGATCAGACAACCCAGAGAGAAGATGCTGAAAATCTAGAAAATGAAAGAAGTAGTGTATCATCTTTGTGCCTTGCTACACAACAGAAATTTTCAACTAATAGCAATCTACCCTTCGAAGCTGCTGGGAATCTGAAGATCAAAGGTGACATGCCTCAGTTAGCAGTTGCTCAATCCACTAACAGGCTTCAGGAACACCAAAGGCAAGTCAGTAACACCGTACATTTTATGGACAAATGCTCAGACAGCGAGGACTTTTTGATAAAATATAGTGACATTGTCATAAGACAAACACCTATTTTCAGTGAGAATCTTTCTCCAAAAGCTTTTGAAAAAAAGCCAAGGGCCAGTCCAAGTGAAGAATGTGTTTTGGCAGTCACTGCAGAGTCAACTGCAAATGAGGTCAGCCCTGTGCCACTCTCAGTAGACGCAAGTGGTCCGCCAGCTTTTGCAGTATTTGCTGACAGCTCCTGTGACAGCAAAAACACCTTGGAGTACAAAGCTCAAGAAATCTCCAAAGAATCAATTGAAGCAGAAATTAATGATGCCATAAACTGCATAGACCCAGCTCCTACAGATGAACCCAGTGAGTTGAAGTCTCTGCTGTACAAGGACATTGCATCTGTCCAAAACTGCAACATCCCTAGGGAAAAAGAAGTTTGTGAGCTGTCTTCAACATTCACAAAACTACAGATCAAGGACTCAAAGGAAGACCTAAGGTATCCAGTTGAGGAAACTGGCCAACTTGAGTCAGTATCATATGGAAGGAGTGACAGGCATGTAAGAGAATTTAATCACTTGAAAAAAGCCCATGTGTATCTGACTAATGCTCAGTTGCAGAACAGAGTAGCTGCACATACTGAGCCATCCTTAGATAAATGTTGTACTACTGGGAACATGGAGGATGCCAGTACTGGTTCTGATAGCAAGAGACTGCTAATGGGTACTCCTAGTGCACATACAGCTAGTGAGTGCTTCAGACATATTAGAGAGCCTCCTAATCTCACCTACATTCCACCACAAAGTATTCGTGTTCAGTCTTCACGCATAAGAAGTACCAGCACACAGGGCAAAAGAAACCTCTTGCAGCCTGAATGTGACTCTCCCGAATCCAGTGAAATAAAGCTGGAGAACTGTAACTCAGAAGTAAATGAAACCCAGGAGCCTTATGTCATTATTGACAGAAGTGACCAAGATGTGTTATGCCATCACACTTGATTCTACCAGTGCTTCATTTTTAATCTGCCTAGATTTAACCCTCATGTGTGGCCTTGATCATCTTTTCAAGATGATTAGCTTTGTCAAAACAGTTTGAAAACCACTGTTTGACAGACCTATTCCTGCAGTATTCCTTAAGTACAGCATGCTGTACAGTGATAGAAACAGGTACACTGGAAGACCCAACTTTATTGCTTTACAAATGCTATACTGGAGTGTACTTCTGTTAACTCATGACATTCCTACGAAGCTGTGCTCTGAGCTAATCTTGCTTTTTTTTTTGGCTGAAAGTAGTTTAGAAAGTTTTGTAACATTCCTTTTGGTTTATAGGAGGAAATAGCCTTGTGAACATTTCTAATTTAATTTTTTTGCATTAGGAGTAACAGTTTAGATCTTATAGAGGCAGCAACCTGTATAACAAGTTTTATACCTGTCTCCTCTTGTTACCAGTTATTTGGTTTTTTTGCTACTACCACAAATTTCAAGAGAAGCATTAAGCTCTCTATTCTTCATTGCTACCAGAAGAGGGAGATCCAGCTACTGCTGGCGTTTCCCTTGCCCCGATTCCTGCCACTTGACTCGGCACCAGGTAAATGAAGGGAAAAAATTGCCATTCTTTGCCATTTTAGTGGCAGGAAAATAAATTCTATCAGAGAGTGGTCTCCCAGTGAGCATTAGAGCCAGATAAGAGAGATCCGGTAGGTGAGAATGCTGTGTGAAAAGCATTGAGCAGGATTGTTAGATCAGCTATACGATGGAGTCCTAGAACACACAACATTTAATTAAGTTTAGAAAAGCACACAGTCATTGGTACTGTATTTCAGCGCAGTATCTTCAATACTTCTTTGTAGGTAACAAGTGTATAAAAGAAAGACTAATACTGCTTCAGTAACTTCCAGTAGCACTTCAATGCTAAGAACGGTTTGTTGTTTCACATATAGGTAAAATATTAGCTGAAATTAATTTAGTATAAAATGTTTGAAGTTTATCCACCCAAAATTCAAAAAGAAGAGCATATGATCATACTAGAAAAACCTCAGGAGCTAAAATGTAAAGATCATTTTTGAACAACTAATTGTTGAGGTCCTGTTGTCATCTGATTCTAGCAGTGTAGAGAAGTAAAATTTAGACCAAGCTAAAACCAAGTGACAGGACTGCCTTCAGCTTCAGGCAGGGTTGGGATAAACAGATACTATGAACATGCACACACAAATTAATACCTCTGTACTGGATCTAGCTAGGGTTGATCTAACTTTCTTAAAACCAGTCCCTGGGGTGGTGCATTTGGGATTTGTCACTACAACTGTTGATTACACACCAGTGTTTTGGCTATTGCTGAGCGTTGTCACAGCTTTTTTTCTAACTACACCTCCCACCAGCTGGGACAGCTGACCTGAACCAACCACAGGGATTCACCATGCTCAGCGATAAAACTGGAGCAGCAGGAGGTGGTGGTTTTGTCTGCTGAGGTGGCCAGCCATTGCTCAGAGACTGGGTATCAGTCTGCTTGTGGGAGGTGGCGAGTTAACTGCCATTGCATCACTTGGGGTTTTTTCCCCCCTTCTTTCCTTCACTTACTAAAGCTCTATCTAAACCCCAAAAGCTCTTTATTTTGCCTTCATATTCTCCCCTGTCCTGTTTGGGAAGGTGGCAGAAAGCAGTTGTGTGGGTGCTTAGCTGCTGGCTGGGTCAAACCCAACACAACCTCCTTGGTCTTCTTTCAGATACCTTTCTGTTCTTCCAAACTGTTTTGGGTTTAATAAACTGTATTTTCCCCCTGTGGGGGTCATTAAAATTGTGTTTTAAATTTCATATTGTGTGAATTATTCAAGAACTCTAAAACTGCAAAAAAAAAAAATCACAAATGAAGGTGTCTCCTAAGTATTTAGATGACCACCAGTACTACAGGATTCATATAACTAACATCCCATTTTTATCTTTACTGTAGCTTTACAAGGAAGAGTATTTAACAGCAACTTACACGTGAGAAACCAGTATAAAAGGAAAATAGACTACCACATGAAAAGACACCATCTTGAGCATCTAACTCCAGTAATGCCTGCTGACCTTCATTAAACTTCTTCAGTTAACATCCAGTGTAAGAAACACCCTTAAGTCTTCAGTAAACTTCCCCTGACGGGCCTATGCACAATTGCTTCCCTCTTCATAGTACTTGGCATATAGGAGGCATACTAGAAAAAAAAAAAAAGGCTCCTTTTCACAGCATTAAATAGTACAACACAGATCAAGATTGAGATGGAATACAGTGTCACTTGCAGAGCAGCATACTCACAGTCAAGTCCTTACAGCTCAATACTTTGAGGTGTATGGGAGAGAGAAATCTTATCATTCATTGTTATCAGGCAGAGGGCTCTAGGGTGAAGCAGAGGATACAAGTCAAAGCCTTCTGACATAAAAATAAAGCCTAGTATGTATCCAACAGACAGGTAACAAACAGAACTCCTCTATTCTGTCACTCTCCTTATTGAACCTTCATGAGTTCAGACCAGGATCACTTTTGCAGGTGTATGTTTACACAACACTTAGCAAAACGTTGCTGTGATCCTCATGCAGCACAAATAAACCACACGCCAAACTCTTAAAAAAATAAGTGACCATTTAAAAAGCTGATCTGGACTAGACAGAAGACTACATTTATCTATGTAAGATTTAACCTACTAGTTTTTGTTCTGTAACTAAACTTTTAATTTAAACAAAAAATCTTGCAGTGTTCTGTCAGCTCCCTCAAATACTGGAGGGAGGAGGGGGGAAACACTCCCATTATTTTCATCTCACTTAATCCTGCTTTAGATATGCACAACATTTATTTAAACCTCCATACACTACAGGAAAGACTGGATTCTCCAAGTTGTGAAACAGGACAGTAGCTCACTAGGAGAGCCATTATTCAGGAGAGGGCCAAGAGAGCTTGGGGTCTGAATCTTTTAATAGCAACTGGTGGCAGAATATCCAGCACTTGCTACCATCTCTGCAGGAGGAAGTGCACAAAAGAGAGATGCTGGATTATTTCCTGGTGTTGGCAGTAGTTTAGAGTGCTAATTACACTGGTAATTTTCAAGCTGTTCTTAAGAACAGCTGTTTTGGACAGTCACTTCTGAAATGTTTAATCAAGCAAGGAAGATCTAAACATGCTTCCTACGCTAGAAGAAAGTACACAAAAGGCCAGGCAATAATAAAGCAACTATTAAATGTAATTTTTGTCAAGTCTATCTTACTTTAAATCAATTTATATACTCCCCCTAGATGTTACCGATTTCCTAAGGCACCTTGACCTAGACAAAGTAAATACCCAAGTTTGGGGAAGACATCTGTTCAGACTATGTATGTATGTAATATAAGGTAATACGGAAGGAGATAATCACTTTTCACACATTTTGCAGTTTAGATGTGGAACTCATTGTGACAAAAGTTTAAAACCCACAAGTTTTACTCATCTCATGTATTCCTACAATGTACTCCAGAATAGCCAAAACATATGCAAAACCAGTTATGTATGTTTTAGCCTACAAGTTTAGGCTATATCCAACCTGCAGACCAAATCTTAAAAGCCAAGAGAAGTAGCCCCTTGTTTATATTATCTCTTCCACTGGTACTGAAGTTCAGTCTGCCTACCAAAACGAGTACTTTCCACAGTATTTTGCAACTCACTACCCAATCACTGCTTCTTAGACAGTGATCAAATATTAAGAGCAATGCTGATTGCCCTTTCTTTCTCTCCCCTTGCCAACCAACAGATTTGAAGAAACAAAAGCAAATAAATGCCAGGGCTAAAACAGCTAGTTATGATTACTGCAGTATTTTTATCTACACATCTATAGCAGAATGCACACATTTTATGACACATAACAAGCAAACTGTTTGGTTTTGTTCCCAGTTTTCAATAAATACTCCAACCTTCCTGTATATGCAAGTCTATACAGGATGAACAGATAGCAAATCATTAACTAAACATGGTGTCTATTGCCATCACATCTGTAATTTTTAATAAATTATATAAACGACCCCTTTATAGTCCATTATAATTATGAATACCAGTAATGCCCATACAAACTACTGTTTTGTTATAATAAGAGAGAGAAGAGGGGGAGAGAGGGAAACCTGAACAAAAAGCATAAATTTCTTTCAAAAGCTAAAAGACAACAGTCTTTGTACATCAAATATATAGAACTATTTCCAAATAAATAGTTCTTTTTTTGGTCTCTTACAGAAGAAAGAATTTCACAAGTTTAACAGGTTTCAAGAATGGCTACTATATCCTGAAAAATAAGCTTCATTAAGTAAGATGATTATTTAACATGCAAAATCTTATTTTTAAGCTAGAATTACAAAGATCTACAACAGAATAATAGAATGGCAATACTGGGTTCACAAGCCTTAGTATTCTAATTTAATACTTCACTAGGAAATGCTCTCTCAGTGCACTCATCATTAATTTGGACTGATTTGGAATAAAAAAACCCATAAATATCCCACCAGAAATAACAGGAAACTTTGAAAACAGTGCAGTCATTTCAATACAATTTTTCGGCGTACCACAAAACTACAAGATAAAAGCAGTGATGTGATCTCCAAAGCTAGTACCATCAGATACTGTTCAAAATCAGGTAGAACACGGAAAAGCCAAGTAACCAAATACTTGTATCCTCCAACAAGTTACAGACAAATGTCTGTAGTAAGTGATCAAAGTGCTAACTGAAGTCAGATGGACGTTAGTCCTTTTTAGGAGCATTCACTGCAAACCTACAACAGATGCTCAACTAATGCTTTAAAGCATCTTGCTTGCTCTAACCAACCAAAACTATTACAGAAAAAAAATACATATATACACTGTACCTCAGGGATTACTCCTCTCAAATTGAACAGAAATAGTAATGTGAAAACAGTCAGAACGGCTGCATTAAAAGGATTATCTTGAAGACAACACACAGAGGGTAAAGCAGAAATTAAAGGCAACTCAACACTTTAGCTAACAACTGTAAGAATGAAATCACCACTATCTTTGCTATTTACCTTTAAGTCACAATAAACTTACCAAGATATAAACTCAAAGAAGCATCTGTATTTTTCTTTATAAAAAAAAAGGTACTATTGAAGAATCCAAAACAGTTAAGAAATTAATTAATTCTTGGGGGGGAGGGTTATAACCAGTTAAAAGGAAAAACAAATACCATTCTGTGCACCCTGTATCTTCACTAGTCCTCAAACCAGCCATAGGAAGGCTGGTGATTTCATGAACACTAGAGAGAAATAAGCCCTTTTAATAACCTAGCTTTAAAAAAACCCCTCAGAGCCACTCTGCAATCACTTACAAAAACAGTTGTTCTTTTTTTTTGTTACTGAATTCAGTGAGACTATACTAGTACACGGTTATCTTCAGAACTACAGATACATGATGATTACAGGTACAGCAGAAGAGACTTACTGAATACGATGAAACTGCACTAGGATAGGTAGGCTTAGAGTATTTCACCTGGTATGACCTATTTAAGAAAGCTAATTTGATGTACTTCATTTGCTTCCTCTAATAATAATTTTTAAAAAGACATCCCACATCTTGTATGGAATTATGTCTTTCAAATTACAAAAACAGGGTTATCTTGGGGCAGGGGGAGGGTCAGGCAGAAGGAACTTAGGTCACTTAAGAAGCAGCAGTGAAGTGGGAAATGGGAGAAACAGCTGTATTTTAGCAGTCCAGAATTGACACAGTAAAGCCGATGGAGAACCTAAAAACATGAAAGGCAATTGGCTTATATTCTGTTGATAACTTGTATCTGAACATCTCACAGCATTAAGTCCACAACATGCTACAAAGCAAAATTCAAAACCAAAAACAACGTATTTACAAATATTAAAAATACTCAGAATTGCCCCCAAATCAGACTTCATAAACATGGTTTTTAAAATGCAACCACTGCAGACTTCTATAAATGGTGTTGCATATTATATGGGTTTAGTATTTGGTCCCGGTTTTCTTCATACTTTTCTATCATTTTCTGCATGTCATGGTCAGCTCCAATGACCTTGAAAAGAGGAACATGAACATTAGAAACAATTGACACCATAAAACACTGTTGCTTTTGACCAAAATAGAACAGGACTACCATTGAAGCCAAACTGATACACTCCTAGAGATCTATCCAGTCAGCTTTCTGTTCAGAATCTAGCATTCACTGAAAAGCTGCATGTGTGATCCTGTAAACAATCACAGTGAACAGATCCTCAAATTCTAGTGAAGAAATTAAGACCAGACTTTTATGCTACACACTAGGGAAAGCTGTAAACATTTTTCTGAGGACTTCTTTCTCCAAAGGTTATTAGAAAAGCAGTTTTATTTACTTATACCAGTAAAAGCCATTCTTTTAACCATATGCTTAACTAAATAATAAAAATAAATTATAAATAAAATAATACTCACAAGCACTGGGCAGGAAACTTCAAACAGTGTATGTTTAATGAGCCACTCTTCATAGAGCTGATGAATAGCTTCTAAATATTCCTAGAAAAAAGGCACTCAAATGATACATATGCTCAGTGATGAAACACACATTGTAGTTTTTATACATTTGGTAAGTAGTTAAGAACTACATACAAAAGCCAGCATCAGATATTTCCACTGCAAAAATTAAAAGTATCACAAAGTTTCTGAGAGAAATTAATTCCTAGCTCCTTTTAAGATCAAGAATCATGCTTCTCTCCGACAGGTATAATGTGGTCTCAAGATTTTACACAGAAAAATACTACAAAGAGACCTAAAGACAAAAAGGGCAAGACTGCAAAGAATACGTGGAGGAGGCACTTTCTGTGTCAACATATTTTCCTAAAATTCCCAGTTCACTTTTTCCTAACTCTTAACTCAATTTCCTTTGAAAGCACTTCTGCCTGACATCAACTATTAGGGTTTTTTTCCCCATCAAGACTACTTAACACTTTCCATTCACTGTTGCTGCCCCTTACCCCTCAGTAGAGCTGAAACTGCTAGCAGACAGCAGAAAGTGCCCATATGAATCTTCAGCACCTGCAAGCACAGTTATCTGTGTTTCAACAAGGTGCTTTTATGCCCTTTAATGATACAAACACAACTGCCTTTTTACATCTTGGAGAAGATTAACAGTTGATTAATACTCCAGCTAAACAGTCAGCTATAGTACACTGATTACTAAAACATAATACTTGGTAAAGTCTGTGTGCATGATAGATCATTTTTTAAAAAGAAAATTAAATACTGAAGTTTTAGTTTGCAGTAGAAACAGCTGCACCACATTTTGGCAATACACTCAAGATACGATTTAAGTATTTAGATTGGAATCATTATGTTCTTATAACTCATTGTAATCACATATATTGAAGGAAGTCCTTACCAGAGGAATGATCTTTTCCTCTTCTCTGCACCTTCTCTTTAACCTCTCATAACAAACTTCAGGAGAAGTCTGCAGGTAAACTGTCATAAGGAAAATTACAGTGGGTGTGTTCAAGGACCAGCTTTAAAAGCAGAGAAAAAACTTACTTCGCAAACTATAGAAGGAAAGAATCCTGACTTGGGTACCACCACTAAATCACCCCTTTGGCATTACTGTTAATCCATGAACCAGCCACAAATTCATGCTGCCTGATGCTACACATTGCAACCACTATTATATTGAATAATGTGACTATTTATGACCCAAGAAAGAATAATCATTTTTTCTCCCAGTAAGGAAACCCACCCACAAACAAATGTGCCCCTCCAGACCCTGTCAAAATTTTACCTATCAAATCAACCGAAACATCAGTGTTGTTCTGGATCCAGTCAAACCATTCACTTAGGACAACATAATCCACCTCTGGCATCTTTCCACTAAATAAACACAAAAGTCATCACTCACTGAATAGTATGAACATAACTATTCTAAACTTGTATTTTTTTCACCTGGCTAGAATTACTCCAAATTTACTCCAGCATATGTGAAATGAAAACAAGACCAGTATTATGCCCACTCAAACTGAAGGCCTCATAAAGCACTGTTTATACAAAGCAAAGACCAAATCTTACTTTTTTTTAAAAAAAAACCTACTTACTAACACGAAGTTTCTATTATTAACACTTACAGACATTATTTTTCTCACCACAATGACATTTATGCAATAACAATAATGATGTTTATTGCTCAAGTTCTTGATTTCAGGATAATTTCAAACATATCTGAACGACTGCAGTGCACGTCACCAGAAAGGTTTGATTTACTAAGCAGCAGCACTGACCATTCACTACAGAGGCCATAGTAAAGAGCAGAGAAAAAATAATGACACCATGTAAATAAAATTTACTCCCACTGTAAGAAATACCTGTGGAAAGACTACTGAAATACTCCACATGTTTAATTTGAACTCTGTACTCAGAAAGTATAAACAATACTGGAGACAACTGTCCCAAGTTATCTAAGTAACAATAATTAAATATCAAACAACTCATCTAAAAGGGCCTCTGTAGAGGACATACTAAAGAAACACATGTTTTTATTGTATCGGTATTTCAACTTATTACCATATTCCTTAATAGCCAATATTACTAGTTTTACATTATTCTGTCTTCAAAACTGGTGATAACAACACATCCTCCACACTCTTTCCTAAATGCCTCTGCAATAGAAACATAAAAAAGAGATGGGGTTGAGAGGCTCCTGTCCTCTCCAGCTGAATGATTAAGACAAGCTGCAATATTCTATATAGTGCTAAAGAAGAAGATCCCACAGATTTCCAAAACATTCTCGTGACAACGTGCTTTGATGACAGGCAAAACTGAGTCAAGGTAATCCAGAAATATATTTCCACTTAAATATGCATATTTGTACTACTTCCTTTATTTATCTGCCATCCAGCTGAATACCTTTCCTCCCAAAGCACCCAAAAAAAGGGATAACACAATTCAATGCTATTCTTCTAATACATCAATCATATATGGTTTTGGGTAGCAGGCATATACATAAGCCCAATACTGTCTGCTACTTTTCTCCAAGATATATGGGAAAACAGGAAGGTCAGAAAGACTAAGATGTAAGAAAAAGCCCCACTATCCTTACTCTCAAATAGACAGATACTTTCAGATCAATTCTGCATTGACCTGTCCTGCAGACAACATGCCTGTGCCTTTCCTTTGTAAGTGGAGTCCACTGGATAATCCTGTGAGGATCCTGGATCAGACTCAAGATCCATAGAGGTAATGTAAAAGGCACAGAAGGGTGCTTTTGTTTCCAAAATTTGCTGACATTTGACTCCTACCAAGTAATGTTTTTACTGCAAAGGTTAAACTTGAATGGAATGAGCTTTATACCATAAATAACTATGAATTCCAATGGGACAAAGTGAATTGTTAGTGCTTACCCTGTAACACCTCATCTATACTCATGTGCACACATCTAAAATGTTTCTACAGTTTTACCCCTAATGTGAACATGTCTTTCAGTGCTAAACTCAGATGTGTAATTGTAGTAAGAGCTTGGATGTTCATGGGTATCACTGCATGCCAGAGAAGCTCACAGCAATTGCATGATTTTTTGCATGTTGCACAACCTACACAAGAATTAGGGTCACTCCCCTACAGAGACAGACATGAGATTCTTTCTAGGAAATAGTAACAAGGAAAGAAAAAGCATCCAGAGGATTCAAAGGAATCTTCCTTTGCAAAGACCATTTAGTTACAGGATGATTTTTGAAGTGTTCATGCAGCAGCTGAACAAAAAGAAGCACGGGAAGCAATCATTTTAAGATATAATGCCTTTGCCCTGCCATAGGGCACCATTATCCTTGTACATAAAAGTTTCGAGTGTAAAGTTTGCATTTTCTCTTTGTTCTTCTGATGGCTACGGCACTATCTTCTAATTGCTAGCCCATAATGTACCCACAGCCTTCTTGTACCTAATTATTCTTTTGCTATTATATTCTTGCATTTTCAATAACTCCCATGTTTTGGGTTTGCACTCAGTGTGACCATAGCTATAGCATATGCTACAGTCTATTCTCCCAGCTTTTCTACACAAATATTTCTAGCCTCTTTAAATAGTCTTTCCATTCTTTTGATCATGTCAGTATCTCAGCTTCACATATGTTTCAATTTTAGTTCACAGATCACGAACGAGCAGTCAGAAGTGTAAAACAATGCTAAAAAGCTCTCATAAAAGCTGTGTACAAAAACATCAATATTTCCATCGCCCTCCTGGAAGCCCTTTGCTAGATACTTCCAAGACTCACAGTGACTCTACTCTGGGCTACACAATACTAGCGTTATTCTGTGATCAAGTTTTATTTCTCTATAAATACAACCAAATATATATAATCCTTTACATATACTTATACATTTATTTTTAATGTATTTCTGCTTTTCATCTTATAATCTCTCATCTTACAGTTGCAATTTCTATTATCAGTTCAACAGAACGACTGAATTTATTAGCCTACTCTCACCCTTTGTACCAAAGCATCAATCCAAAGGCTGATCCAACATGAGCAACCTACTTCCAGCCTAATATATCCCCCTTCGATATCTTCCTTCAAAGGTATTTCCTATATTACAATGGCAGCTTCTGCACTTTGGAATGATCATTCAAGAAAGTCTGCCAAAACCTCCTTGATAAATATGTAATTCCATAATGATGAGAATGGTTGGGGTTAGGAACCTCACAAAACACATCTACTAGATTAGTCTAACACAATGCATTGTTGGTCAATGACTTTACATTTTTTTACAAAGCTTTAATTATTCTTTCCTTCATCCTTTGGCAAATGCTTTCTGCCCAACATCGAAAAGCACTGAGACCACAGAACATCTTAAGACGCCCTTGTAAATCTTATCACAAAATGAATACAAGGAGTTGACACAAAGCAGACTTGGCCTTATAGCAACAAAGTTCTCAGGGACAAAAGCAATGAGAAAGATATTCTAGTACATTTCCATTGCAAACAGACTGCAATAAATAATGTCTCTTTCTATTTGTCTGGCATCTTACTGAATCTCTCAATTTCCTAGGCAGTTCCAGTCACAGACTAGGAGTTTATGTAGCATGGATGCCATCTTGTGGCAAGCAGCCACTCTCCCTGCAGACGGGGGCAAGAAACTGGTTTTGTCCCTTAAGACCACTGGAAAATCCATTAAAACAACAATCTGTTACATACACTTCTCAACAGAAGGTCACTATTCTAAACAAACAAACAAACCAACCAAAAACAAAACCACACCCCAAATCAGTGCCAACTGCTGCACTATTTTAGTCAGCATGGGATGGGCAAGTTACATACTGGCCAGGTAATAAATGCTTTCTCTGTTTCAGGCCACAATCTTATCCCCCAGAACAAAACAACCTGGGTTAGGTCTGACTGCTCTACCAATGGCCCAAGCACACCTGGGGATGGGGACCTGATTCAGAAAGTGACATTTAGAGACAAACAGCTCTTGTTCTTTCTGTACTCAATATCCTACCAAGGTTTGCAGTCTATTTTGATCCTGTGAAGCCTGACTTTGAGCAACAGCACACGACTTGAGTTCCTGCTTGTCACTCAAGTCCCTGCTTGCAAGAAATACTCTATAATGCTATCCAGTTCTCTCCCTCCTACAGTGTTACACTTTATATCCTTACCTTTTTTTCACCTGTTCAGTATGTGTTAGCTTTGATTTAAGTAAGACTTTCATATTCAGCTGGAGAGCAGATAACTTCAATAAATGGTGTTCTAAATAATAAGATGTCCTAAATAAACAAGAGCACTTCTGAAGAAGGCTCTCACCTGGCTCCTGTCCTACAGATTTTATTCTACCAGCATGTCCAGCACATGACACAGAACTGAGATTTCATAGATCACTTAGGCAAACTACCAAAGAAATCATCAGATTATTATATTTTCTAATCTAATTAAGAGAAGAAAGTAAAGTAGAAAACCATATACCATACCTTCGATACAAATTTTCTACAAAAATGTATTTTGCACTGTGAATTGATCTCTCCATCATTCTTATGGGGGAAATCTACAAAATAAAACTTCACAGTCACCCATTAGTTTACATTTTGCAGCACGTTTGTTTCTTTCCAAGCTCATACTGCAGGTCATGCCCTTTACATTGTGAAATACATAACATTTTCAGTTCTTCCAGATGTTGCAATAAACAAATTTATTGGGAGGGTGGGACCCACAAAATCAAGTATTCCTGATCCCACTTACAGCTACTGCATTATTAAACACTTATATAACTCATTGGTTATTCATACACAAGTTTCAAAGGTAACTGCAGAAGCACTCAACTGAGCGGATGAAGTTAACTAGGAGCAGAAAAAAAGCAGCCATTCACTTGGGATTTGCAGAGCAACAGAAAGTATTGCTACCTGAATTGTTGCCACTTTCAGGTGTACAGCACAGGCCTAACATCAGAAAAATGATAACAAGAAAACAGAACTTTAAAGAATCAGTTACAACTGACAAAGCACTGGCCTTAGCTAGTCTTGCATGAGTTCAAACTCCACTCCCCCTGCAGATAAAGGCAACCCTCGCAAAGCTCTTTCCAACCAAGTATTCTGCACATTAATGACCATGGAAGAAGCAACAATTGCTCCAGCATGGCTCCAATGGCAAATGACACCAAAGCTCAGACTAAAATGCCAGGCAATGCTCAGGAATTTTTGAATTAATCTATTCTGCAACAGAATGAAGTTAAGATATAAGCATTAAGATATAAGCATGCCACCTAAGATCAGATCTTGTAATCAGGGAAGATTTAGCACAGAAGGTAAAACAAAAGGAGTTTGATGGAAAGAGAAACAGAAAGATCTTGATAAAAAGGTAGAGTGTGTAAATCGATACAAAAAAAGAAACTGCAACAACAAAAGGATGCAAACCATCTGAAAAAAAACAATAGAAAATTCTAGAAGAAATATTTTGAAGTAACACAAGAAGCAATGGTTAAATTTGTGCTAGACAGCATGGTGAAGTAAAATTAATACTAACATTATCAAGACTAATGTTTTCCAAAGATTTGAAATAGCTAAATTTATACAGACACCAATTACAGACAAGTCACTGATGTGCAATGATTAAGAGATTAAAAGATCTGTCCAAGACTAGCTCATAAGGGTAGTGAGAAAAAAAAAGCAGTATTAGTTTGGGGAAGTAAAAGTTCTGAGCAGGTAAGAGGCAGATGTTTCACCCCCGGAGCAAAAGCTGAGCATATCAACAAGGTCTTTGCACCTTAAAAATTTACACTCACTGCAGGAACAAAGAAAGAAACAGCATCTTAACTTTTGGATACAAAGTTAAAAATATTTATTAATCATAAGAGCATTTAACTATTTTTTTAAATTAAAAGAAAGATATGTTTATTTACCATTGGCCTGGTATGCTGCTCCAGCATTGTAAGCTGTATGTAAGTCTGTAACGTTATCCCCCATCTTGATGCGTCTTGGTACATTAAGCTCTGGGATTAGAGATGGAAGCAAGACAGGCAGACATTTTTGTTAGGTTAAACAGCAAAAAAAAGTAAAGTTGGGTATTTACTATGCTTTTGCACTACAATAGAACTGATCAAAGAAGGGCAGTAAAAGAGCTGACACCAGGTTTGACAAGAATTAAGTGATCGTTGCTCTTCATAATGCAGATGTAAGAATTACAGTCTTGGCCTTTGAAGACACCAAGTGGGGCACTTGGAATGCTTGCTGATTATCAACAGGAACTAGTTACTCTGCAGCTCAAACAGCCAGGACCAAGGCACAGCTCATATAAGACAGTTCAAATATGTTTAGTAATAAAACCCCCACATCTGCAACTCTATTTTTGTACACTGATAGACTCTCAGTATACCCAGCCCACCCAGAAATGCACATATGGTTTCAGTACATATAGTCCGGTCGTCAGAAAAGGTGACTTTTAACAGACAACTGTTCTTCCCAAAGCACCCTCAAAGCAGTACTCAGATCTTCCACTCTTTGTGATTTGCTGCAATTCCATACACATACACTTAAAAGCAACAATCTATCCTGCAAAGCAAAGAACTGAATCAAAATAAAACATCATTCAGTGTCTATTCGCTGGGTGACAAACTTTGAAGTCAGCAGCATGACTTCAGTCCACAGATCTGACCTCCTTCTCCCTGTCCAAGATCTGAATGAGAAAGTATTCTGAAGTCCACAGATCACTGTGTTACGTGCCACAGTCAAGCATGCCCCATTCTTTTACCAATGATAAGCATCAGCAACTCCTAGTCAGGGGAATTTACTTTGTCAGAGGTCCTATGTTAGCAGTGATGGTATCAAATACACGTTTGGGCATGTGTTTGGGGTGTATCCACACTGCTGTGTTGACAGAACATTCCACACAGGCTTTAGCACACAGATACCTATCTTGTTCAGCAACGAGATTTTTGCAATGGAGGTGATCACACAAGCAGGAAAGACTGACTTCAGAAGCCACTTCAACCATTCCAGCAAAAGCATATCTGAAGATACAGTCAGAGTCCTGACTGCTAGTCTCCAAGCACAGCTGTGACAAAGGGACATACTTGTGGGGAATGCTTCCACAAAACAATGACTAATCAAAAGACAACAGAAACTTTCAACATTTCACAGGACTGAATTTCCCTTATCTTCAGCAGTCAAACTATTAACCGATCAGATCCACTCCCCACTTTGAGTGATGTTCTTCCCTTCTTTGAAATAGGCATAAGTAGATTTAGGAACAACAGTCACATTCAGGGCTTCCCTTTCTGTGAATTTCTTTATCTCATACCCAGTACAAGACTCAGTCCTTGCCCAAACCATATTTTCTATGCAATGATTCTGTTAAATGCATGTCTTTATCACAGTAAAAGATCTTTGCATCATGGAGCTTCATTTTTTTCTGCATGAGATTATGACCACACCTTTTGTAACAGTTTTTCTGATTGGTAAGAAGTCCTTACATGTCTTTCTAACAGAACAGTAATTTTAACTGTAGAAATTACTTCTGTCACCTACCAGGATATTATGACCACGAACATTCCTCCACTTAGCCACTGGTTCTGTCAAAACCTTGTTCAAAAGAATTACTTCATGTTAAACATGTTTTAGATATAAAACACTTCATTTGACACTACAAGTCTACAACTATTTTTAATGAATACTCATTCAGTAAGTCAGAGAGTTCAGGACTTGTATTGGAAAGCTCATCCCTCTTCAAAAAAAAAAACCAAAACCCCACACACCTGAATCCTGTAATACAAAAGATCATAATGAACACTGCCAAACAGAGACATACCATTAGATGATATCTCTTTAGGATTTTTTAACTACTGAAATAAAACACTGGGTTGATTACCTAATGAGCATGGGACAAAATCAGTACAAGGTAAGGGAAAGAATGGCTTAGCTGAGTGCTGATTGCATTTCACTGACCTGTTCATGCCCTCACTAACTGATTTCTCATAAAGTAGCGCTTGCCAGCAAAGGAAGAGAGGATCAGACTGCTACCATATTACTTTTCATTTTATTTTTGTGACCTAAACCAAAACATATTCAAAACTTTTACAAAAAGCTTCTACCCTGAATAGGCAAAATCACAAGAGACTTTACCTGATTCAAAAAGGTTCAAAAGCTCCAATAATACTGTAGAGACAGCCCTAAGAGAATCTGAGAAGCCTGTCAAGTTAACTAGCTAATGCTGCACTATGTGCACATTAAAATTTGCTTTCCTTTGAGTTAATATTTACCCCATAAAGATCATTCCTGGTAAATTATCAAATAACACCTGGCAACCCAGCAATTCTATGAGGAAACATAAGACTCATTATCAAATACATTCCCAGTTCTACCAGGAAAAGCATTACTACCTGATGTACGCAAAAGCAATTGCTCACTGTATCACTTGATTTTGTTTAAAATACAGTAAGCCTGCCCTTTCCCTAATCTTGTTCTAAGCAATATGAAATCAAATACCAAAGTCTAAGAAATCTACAGAAACAATTCTCATAGTTTTTTCATTTAAAAAGTCCCATTTACTGGGATCTCAGTTACATGACATTGGTATTTTTTTTCTTTGCTCATGACAAGACACATCTAAGATTTACGGGACACAAAATAGCAAACAAGAATGTCCAAATATACCCAATCCATGTGGGTTGCTATTACTTTACAAAGGTATAAACTCCAACCCACAGGTTTTACTGATATTTTGCCATCCAGTAGTATATAACACATGATCTAAATTCCTCTTCTACAATGTGACTATAAATAGCTGGGGGAAGTGCATGACTAGTATGCTGGGTAACAACCTGCTGCTCCTGTCTCATTCGAAGAAGAGACATTGATTCTAATTAACTGTCAATTTTGTCAAGACAAGCAACTGCCTAATGATGTAAACAAAGACAAAGAAATGTACACCAGTACCTCAATGCTGGTAGTTTGTGCAAAATAATCCAGGCATGTTGTTTTTCCACTTGCAATGTTCCCCTCGATACATATCTGAGAAAAAACAGTATCACCTTTAAAACCCATGCTATGGCACAGCCGTAAATGGCATATCTAGAAATACACTCTCTCTGTATCAAGAATGCTATTTCCTTATTATGAAAATAGATTGTTTTATAGGAAAACATAGAGAATCACTTTGGATTCTGCAACTCCTCGCAGACCACTGCTTTTTCTCTTGCTGACATACACATACCAGCTGCCTCTTTACCAGCCAAGGGCACCCTGAAGGCCAGTTTCTACCAGAGCTTCCCACTTCCCAGCCCCTTCCCATGACCCAAGAGAGAGAGTCATCTGCAGAGCTGCAGCTCCCCCACACCATGCCACAACTCAGAGACTTCAACTTAAATTTCAAGTTAAAATAAATGTCAACTGAAGTATGTAATTACAGCATCTATTAGTGCAAAATCTTGAGATTGTTGTTGTTGTTACAGAAACTTGCACAATTAAAAAAAAAGGTAATTTTGTTTCAGCTTCCTTAAAATAATTTATAGCTTAAATTAATTGGATTACAAGCACAAAAAACACACCTCAGAGGCAGGGTTGTATAGAGCGATGCAATGCTACACAGACAACACTGACCTCCCACTGACACGGGTCCCTACACAGTATCACGTGTTTGCACAAATCCCACACTACTTTACGGCAATTTACAGAACCAGGTAAGGGGTGAAGGTTTCCTCCAAGTAAGACCCAGTAATGGAGTGATCACCTGGGCACCACCCAATAAAACAGTCACATTTGGTGGTTGCCAATATACATACACTCAGGTCATAACAAAATAAAAGGTGGCACATCTGACATCATTTTGTAAACAAAACACAAATACTTACAACTGTCTTTCTATCATCTTCTTTTATCAGATGTTTATCTAGAATGAAAATAAACAGGAAACTTCAGGTTCTCTGCTTAATACAAATTTTTGTTAAATTACCAATCTTTAAGGTTTTGTGTAATGATAGGCTCATGTAACAGACACATTGAGGAACACGCTAACACAGTTTTAGCGTAAGTTCTCCATTGTTCCTGACACTACAAAGAATCAAGTAGTGAGTACCCACACACTTTTAGCAGATTTTTGTTATGCTTCCTGCTCTTGGTTAGTTTCAATTGGGGAAAAAAAATTAATTCTGGAAACGCCAGTCACGGCGTAAGGCTCACTGACTTCACAGGACTAGCTACAGCGTTGGGCAAGGATGAAGATTTTAGGACACCTCTAAGACAAGCAATTTAGATGCCTCACATCTCAAAACTGCCTATATAAAACTTCTGCAAGCAATGCTAGGATTACTAAACGCTTAACAACACACAACGCACAAAAAATGCAGTCTGGGTACCCGAGCACTGCCAGTGAGAGACCACAAGAACTATCAGAGCCATGACGTGCAGGGAACACGTTCAGGGAGACCGTATCACCGCTCTGCTTTGCTTTGCTTTGCTCTGCCTTGCCCTGCTCTGCCCTGCCCTGCTCTGCCTTGCCCAGCGGGTTTTCCACCACCGCCCAGGCCGCCCCCACGGTCCCGGCCACCCCGGCGGCCCTCACCCACGGACTTACAGCCACCAGCGCCGCTCGGGCCGAGTCCGGAGCGCAGCGCCAGGCCGCTTGCCGAGGAGCCCGCGGCCGCTCCGCCCGCGCAAGCAGCCCCGAAGCCGCTCCCCACGCCCCGCCGGCCATGGACCCCACACAGCGCCACGGGCCGCGCCCAGGCCGCACCCAGCCGCCACATGACCCATCCCCACCGGCACCGGCGCTACCCCGCTTCCGGTCGCTGCGCTCACTTCCGCCAGCGGAGGAAAGAAGGTGGTTCTACTCGCAACTACAGCCCAGGGGCGCGGAAACGGCTCCGTGCATCCTATCCCATCCCATCCTGTCCTGTAGTGCTGCCATGGCGGTAGTGTCGGTGGACAGCAGCTTTCCCCGCTCCCTGCGGGGTGCCGTGAAGCTCGCCCGCGTGGTAGGCAGGCCTGAGGGGAGCAGGGCGGGATCTTTCCGGGGGTTCCTGCGCTCCCGAGGGGCGACGTTAACCCCCGTTAACCGTATGTCCCCGCAGCTGGTGGCCTTCGTGGCGTTCTTGTGCTTCGTGGCCTCCCGGTCCCGGGGTGCGTACACAGCACTGGCCGGCTGGGAGGTGGTGATCACCGCAGTCTTCTTCCTGCTCTACTTGCTGAAGCTGGACGAAAGGCTGAGCTGGCTCTTCTGGCCGTTGGCTGTGAGTACCGGCTGGGTCCTCACCGCTCTGGGACCGCCTGCCCACAGCCCTTGCTGTTCATCGCTTCAGTTACAGCTTCTGCAGAGTTTCAGAGAAAAGCCATGTGCCACTGCTGTTAACCTTTTTTTCTTAACAGAGGTGACAGCGTCCTTTTGCATTGGTTTCTGAATAGCTGCTTTATGCCTGCTGAAAATCCCTCTTAGGAGCATTGTTCTTGTAACTTTATAATGCTGGACCTTTCATCTTCCACATCACAAACTAAGCATACATTTTCGCTTCAGTATTTATGAGTTCTCCCTCTACCCCTCCCTTCCCTGAATTTATATGCTGCCTTACTCTATCAAGCATAGCCAAGTTGCATAAATTTGACTGCCAAAACAGCAGAGTAAAATGAGAAAGTATTACCACAAGCACTTTTTTTAACACCAAACACTGGGTGTCACTGTCGATCTTACCTGGATATTGGTGTAATTCCAGTTTCACAGTAAGTCTGCAATTTTTGTTGATTCATACAATACTGGGAGCTATTCACATTCTTCTTCAGACTTGTATTGCAGAATAAATATTTCGCTTCCACTGCTGTTTCAGGATATTTTCAACTCAGTGATTGCAGCATTGTTCCTCCTTATTGTGTGCCTGTTTGCAGTAATAATCAAGACCAACAATGGGACACTGGCTGGAGGAGTAAGTGGGAATATTAATGAATTTCAGTTCTTAACAATAGACATCATGTGAACCAGTTGGTGTACTTACATTGAAGTAGGACCATGAAAGTAACTGCTATGGAAGAGTATGTGCAGAAGTCACAAAAGTGAATGCATATTCCGTGTATCTCAGTAAAGAAAATAATCCTCAAATCACTACTAATTTAAAGATATCGCTAGACTTAGGAATCACTACAGAGAAGTACTAAAACTGTAAACTTCTAGAGTTTGACTAATTTGAGTTACATGCAATTGCTTCCCTAGGTTAAAATTCTAGGTTGGAGAATCCATAGCTCTTTTAGGACTGTGGAGTTTGATTACACTATTTTAAGAGTAAATGCCTACAACCCTGTTAAAAAGAGTTGAACTTTTTAAAAGATATGCTGGTACCTCCCTCCTGATGTGTGTGTATTTTTTCTGACACAAACTGAGAAATTATGGCAGTTGAAAAGGTTTTCTTGTATTATAAGATTTTTGTGTACTTAAGATCAAGCCAGTTAAATATATTAAGCAATGGGTACTTTTAACTCAAAACTAATTAATATTCATAAGCAATAAGGGGGGGAGGGAAACCCTGAGTTTTGAAAGTATGTAAGTCTCTTGAAGTATGAGATAAGATAAAATGTGACAAGGATCCAAGAGAAATCCAAACCTCATCACATGAGTTTTTCAAAATCAGCTGAAAAGACGATGAGGTAGAAAGCTGATGTCTTTACTGGCAGTGACATTCTAAGCAAAAAGGAGACCTGATACAGTGACCAGCCATGGTAGAATATGATTTACATTGTCAGTTGCAAAGTTAATAGAAAATAAGTTGAAAGCAAGATATTAAGCAGGTAGCTTGGAAGACGAGTGTGTGCAGAATGTAGAACATCTTTAGCATTGAAACTGAACTGCCCCTGGGACACAGAGAACCTTGAACTGTGCTCTCCTGACAATCTTGCCTTAGCATGACTCCCCCTGATCAGAGAATTCCACTTTAAAACTGCTTGCATAAAAAGCCTTGTGGGAGGGGGGGATTGGGCTGAAGGGCAAGAGCTGAGCAAGTTAATTCAGTGGATGTTCTGCCCTGCCTGAAGACGTCTTTTCAGTTTGGAAGATGTTTCCCATGCGGAGCTTCTGAGGAGAGGAGAACTATTTTCTTCCTGCTAGGCTCGTTTCTACAAATACTGACTTTTCTAGAGGCCAATACCAGTAATTAGGCAGTCCTTAAAGAGACAGAAGGGTTTTCATTTAGGATAAAAGAAATTAAGAATTTGCTTAGCTTTTAAGGAGGATATGTCATCTCCAAGGCTTCACTCTGACATCAAACAAAGCCAGGCTGTAGACTGCTGTTTGAAAGGCTAATAGGATTTAAATTGGATGTTACTTATTATCAACTGTCTCACATCACACATATTTAGAAGACCAGAGGCAAATTAAGAAGTTGTGTTTACTGCTCCGTTGAGGAATGGTAGTTGCTACAGTAAAAGATAAAGAGATTCCCTGGGGAAACGAACCTTATTGTTATTTTTCCAGGTGTTCGGTCTTGTATTGCTTGTTCTCTGTGTTGTCGATGCGGTTCTTCTTTTCCGGAAGATTAGCTTTGCTGGACCAAGAGGAAGGACAACTCCTGCACAATAAGATGACAGTTTTAGTAGAACTGGTGTCTGTTTTACTGTTCTCTGTAAAGAATCCCTATTTTCACGTGTTCTCCTTTGCACTTCCTGTGCATTTCTGTACTTTTTTGGAAGTATTGTTCATAGGTTTTTGGAAGTATTGTTCTTAGATGTACAAATGTAGTTTCGGTGTAGCAATTTCACCAGTATAAACTTCACAGAAAATTGCCCAGTTTTTTGAAACTTAATTACATTTTCACCTGTATGAAAGTTAATTTCATAATTGCCTTTTTTCTGTAATAAAAAGAAAACACAAATGAGCCTAACTTCGTTATATAGCATTATTTCTTTAAGTGCACAGATAATAAAAATCTATTGATGTAATATAGTGGTAAAAGTCTTTAGGAACAGATTTTTTTTTTCACCCTAATTTAGATGAGCCTCCTGGCTGGTAACTATCTCGTGCCACGTGAATGCTTTATTGCTGAGGCATTTTAATACCTGAATTTTATGTTCAGAATAGTGCTGAAAATAACCACACTGCCTCTCTAGCTTAACGCAATCCCTACAGTATTGTAGTGCACTGAAGACAGTAGAGAAGTCAGCGTTATAAGCCACAGAAAACTTAAGTGTCTGTGAGGAGTGCAGCTGCAGATACTCCTGCTCTCAGAAAGCCAGTTGTAAAGTTCAGTGCCCTCGGAATTCTCCTCCTTTTCCAAAGCGAGCAGCGAACATCTCCGTGATAGGAGAGCGTGAAGGCTGACAACGCTGCGGGCGAAAGCTAACGAGCGAAGGGCAGTCGCTGTGACAAGATGTTTTGTGTTGAACCCCATTCAGGTGCTGAGGTGTGCACAAACCATGGGGAGCCTTCCGAGGGGCGCCGCTGCCGCAGCGGCGGGAGGAGGCGAGCCCGGTAGCATACGCACCCACGGCGGCTGGGCGGGGAGCCGACAGCACCGCGGTTCGTCGGGGCTCGGAGCGGAGCCTCCCTCGCCTGCTGGGTCCCCGCGGCAGCTGCTCCGGGAAGCCAGGGGGCTGGGACGAGCTGCGGGACACCCAGTGGAGCACACCCTCCCGCCGGGGCCATCCCGAGCTCTCGGCCGCCACCCCCAAGATTTGGGGATGCTGAAGCTTTTTTTCACGTTTCCGCAGTGTCACGATTTCCGCTTCCCTCCTTCAGAAAAAAAGGCTAAACAACCACCACCACCCCCTCCCCCGAGCCGCCAGCGCTCGCTCCTCGCCAGCCATGGAGGAGCCCGATCCCGATTCCGCCGCGCCACCGCCCGGGCTGCGCTCGCTCCTGCTCCCCCGGGAGCTCCTCTGCTCCCGCAAGGGCCAGCTCCTCCTCGCCGAGTCGGTAAGGGCAAGGGGCAGCCAGGGGGTGGGAGGAGAAGCAGCAGCCCCGGAGCGGGTGGGCTCGAACGGATGCAGGGGGAGGGCCAGGGCCGGGGCCGAAGCGCGGCCCCTTGGCCCGGGCACAGAGGTCCCGCTGGGCCGGGGGTCAGGCCCATGTGCCCGTACTCTGCTGGTTACCGCCAGGGGCAGGGGCGGTGTGAAGGGGGAACGGCTCGGCCCGCGGCTGGACTGGACAGGCCCTTCTCATTGTGGTCCCTCTGCCCGGCTGCAGCGTGCTAGGGTCCGAGGAGAGCACAGCTGAAGGGGAAAAGTAGAGAACCGGCCAGAGGAACATGGGGAAACTTCAGGACTGACGGTTTAGTTGATGTGTTCGGGCAGAGCACGTTCAGAAACCAAAATATTTGTCATGTTAAACTTCCAGCGCCTTCAATGTGTTCCCTTTTAGGAGGAACCTCTTTTGAGTTAAAAAGGGGGTTGATTTTGATTTAACCTATTTGCAGTGTGCATGCAGTGACCACTACTGAGCAGATCTGCATTATTTTCCAGTGCCACGAGGCAGGCAATGGTCTACCAGACAGCTTGTTCTGAGTAGGTCAGGAAAGACCTTACTCATTAATTTATGATGTGTGGCATTATAGAGAGGACCATGATCTCTCAGCTTCTGTCCCAAGCACTCCAAAAACTGTCCTTGTCTCTGCCTTCATGGAGGGATGTGCCTGGTCACTGCTATGGAGCCACTTAGCTAACTGTGAAACTACTACCAAGTAACGATCATTAGAAACAAGCTGAGCTTAGCCCTGGAAATATTGCTCCCTCAGGAATACATTGGCTTTCCTTCAGGTCCAAGTTCTGAGATTTGAGACTGGTGGTCCTTATAGGCCTTTGATTGTTAGTGCCTTATCTGGTAGGGAAAGAGAAAGCTTACTCTAAGGGGTAGTGGGTATTTGACATTTAAAAGGTAAAATCTGAAGAGGAAGCTAGCTGATCAAAGTTAGACCTTCAACATGACTTATACTAGAAACAATGAGAAATTTAGACACTTAAGTTCTCTGTGTTTTTAGCTGGAGTTTTGACAGCAGATAGTCAAGTATCAGGACAACATGAACTAGTAGTCAGGTACTTCGAGCACTGTTTAAATGTGATAGGTGTCTCTGGCTATCTACTGTGCTAGCTCAGGGAAGGGAACAAGGAAATGCAAGCAAGAAAAAGGGAAGGAACAGGCAGGAGGCAGTGCCATCAGTCCCCCTGAGGAGCCCTTCTCAACCAGCACTGAGAGTTTGTGAGGCTGTGGGCACTGCCGTGTGGTAGACAGCATGGGGAACAGCCAGGAAGTATGAGGCTGGCTTTGAGAGGTAAATCCATTCATTCAGGAGGTCGGAATGACTGCTGTGGTAGGGAACATGAGCCTCCAGCTGGGTAGCAGCAGGCCACAGGCTCCACCAAAAATGCAGTAAACAGTCCCTCATCACTCATACGGCATCTGTAGTTTACAAAAACACACATTTGGAAGATCTCAAAGCCTAACTAACTTTCTTCTTTTGGCACATACTATGATATACACTGGGATTTCCTCTGCAAGCCTACAGCCAGTAAAGGGTGACTGTTTTAGAGAGCCTGGCTTTGTAACATCTCTCAATGAGGACATATTTGAGGAATACCGTTTTGGTCATGGGGTCAGACTCACCCTTTTGTTGTCATAGAGAAGTACTGATTATGCCTCCTTGGAGCATTAACAGTTGCTGTCTTGACAAAACAGGGATTATATCCTTTGAAAGGCTGCTCAGGGCTTCCTCAGGGTTTAGCTGGCTGAAAGCAGCTCTAAAATGCCGTCTGCTGAAGCTGCAATGAAGCTTTCTGTGAGCTCCTCGCAGGCCAGCCCACGTGCTTAGGATGTCGCTTCCTGGCAGAGGGGCGGCAGCAGTAGTGTCTCTTCAGTTTTCCCAGCTTTACTAGAAGAAATCCTTGAAGACAACACAAGCCTCAGAATAAAAACAGTCTGTATATAATTTGAGAAATGTAGTGCCAAATAATTGAAGATTAGTCCAAGTTAAATCTATTGTAGTTTAAATATGTGTTTCATCTTTACCTCTGTATTTCTTGTCTTGAATGTTTGGTTTTTCTTCTCTGACCGTATGAATTTGGGGTGGGTTTGGGTTCTGCATAAGTGTATGTAGATACTATTGATGGGATACAGATTTTGAGTAGTGTCTTTTGTTCAGAAACAAAATGGGATTCTCATTATCAGTATGAATACCTCTGTCACATTATTATTTGGTGGCTTGGCAAACCACAAGAAATGCACTTTATTCCTCTGGCTTTAAATTCATGCAGATACTGGTATCTCTGCAGGTAGATCAGAGGTTCTCTGTTCATCTACAGGAAATGCCAAGTCAGTGTCCTCAACATTCAAAAAGCAAACCAGCATATACTGAAAAATATATTACCACTGACTCAAAGCAGCAGCTTGCAAGCAGATCTCAACTGGGGAAATGGTTATACTTCTCTTTTTTGGTCTGTGGCAAAAGGAAACAGGACTTGGCTTCAGCAAATTCCCTCAGCCCAGTGACAATGCTCATTATGTATTTGGTGGAAGTAACCTCATTAATAAGTCTTGTTTTGCCCAGTAAAGTGGCTGGCAAGTAATGGTTTCAGCTGTCCTAAGTTCTCACAGACTGACTCGGACTTTGTGAATTAAGACAGCAGCCACACTGACACCAGCCTGTGCCCTTCCCTTGCACTGCTGGAGCAGCTGGGAGCACTGGTGCCTGCAGCACAGCTCTGGGTGTCCAAGGGAAGGTTGCACAGGCAGCTGCACGAGGAGCGTGGGCACTCAGTGGTACCAGCAAGGATTGCTTTGTTCAGACTGAAGGAAACTACTGTAGCCATTCCTTAAAAATAACATTTCCACACATTTTCACATCAAGTGAGTATGGATTTTTGCAATGTACTGGTGTCATTTTCATGTCAGCATGTGAACTGCTTGGTGGGCTACCAGGCCCTGGGCACTCTGATACTTCCCTTAGAACAAGTTAGGCTGGTGATGAATTACTGCTAGAACCTTAATTATAGTCTCAAATTTTATTCAGAGAAGTAAGTTCCCCCCCTGCTCCTTTTCTTTTTGATCTTCCTGCCTTATTAATTTTTTATTCGGCCTGGGATAACTACACACCCACAAAGCAGTAACATCAAGCACAAGTATTAGCTTTGCTGTCTCCCCTGACCTTATTCTCACTGTCTTGCTCCTCTTTCTAATAACCACTCTTTATCTTCCAGATCAGGTGGGGTATTTTTTTGTTATGTTGTGGGGATTTTGTTGTTGGTGGTGGGTTTTTTGATTTCTATTCTCTTCCCGTACCATTATTTCTTCCATATATTTTAAATCTTCTTTTCTTAAGCTACTAATTTTTTTTCCTAAAATACTCAAGTTGATGTTTTGAAAGTCAGCATCTCATCCATGATCTTTTTGCTCTTTAAGAGATGCATTTTTCAGTTTCTTCTCTCCTGTATTGGAACCACTTAACAGCCACTTTCATACCTGCCACCAGAGCTTGTCCAGGCAAGTTCAACATTTCTGCATTCTGCTGCTCACCCCAGCTATTTCAGTCAAGCTTTGGTGCTTGTCCCAGTAACTATTTTAATTGGCATCTCCTTAGTCCTCTGAAGCCAGTATGCAGTGGCATTACATTTTTTTTCACTAAAATGTATGAATACATAAAGGTGTCCAGTATAAGGTTGTGCCACCTGTGTTGTGGCACAAAGGATGTAAAAGTCATTGTGCCTGTTTTTCTCCTTTGTTTCTGTCTGTCTTCTGTCTTTTCAGTCTTCTTTGAACCTTCCTAACTGAAACTTCCAGCTGCTCTGTGTAAAGCTGCCTTTGAAGAAGACCCCTGTGCCTTGCTCTAGGTCTGTAGCCAGAAGGTGACCCTTGCAGCTAATTCAGAAGGAACCAAGAACTTCAGCTCCATGGCAAGCACAACGGACAAGTGACTGAGTGGCAGAGACCACTAAGTGCACTCTTGTCCAAAGAAGATCACCACTAGCCACTTTAGCCAACCTTATTTTCCATGCGGGGGAAGCCTGTTCTCCATGGAGCAGACATTTGACTGGGCAGAGCAGCAAGCAGAGGGCACCAGGATGCGTGCAGTTGCATGCAGTGATATCAGCCACTTCCCATTGTCCATATCGTCCTCTGTGGGCTGCAGTGGGTCTGTTCTCCCTGCACAGAGGAGACCTCAGCACTTCAGCAGTCCTCCCTGCTTTAATAAGAACAGTGCTCTCTAACCATTGTAACTACTTGTTCTTTATACCTTAAATTGCAAGCTGGTTATATGATAAAAGTATATGTTCATAATGCCTGGCCTGTTTAAGAAGTCCAGCAATACAATATTAAGTAATAATTACAGGGGGAAAAATACTTTTTGAAACACAGTACTAAAGAAGTTCCTTTGAAAAAATAATGTGATACTTCTTTCTCTTTTATGTGTGTTGCAATTCAACAAAAAAGGTGCTGAATGAAAAATCAGACTGCATTTCTTGTCAGTATTTTTTTATAATCTTACCACTGCCAGACTATGAAAGGATCCTGTTCTGCTCTTTACTACGCTACAACTTTCTGCAAATATCCTCCCACAGTGAAGCTGGCAACAATCACACTGGCCTTTCAACAGGAGCACAGAACAACTCAGACTCGTAGCTGCTATCAGTGTTGAGGATGTGATCCCAAGAAGCAGCAGTGCTTTCTGTATCCGAAAGTGCTAGAAATGAATTTGCAACTGCATAGAGCCTCACAAACTTCCTCTCTAGGTGGCTTTTTTTTTTTTTTTAATAGCATAGACACAGAGCTGTTAGAAAGATGACAAGATCCCATTGCTTGACCGTTCCCTGAAATCACTTTTCAACACACAGCTTCAGGAAAATGGTACAGAACAAGAGTGATGTGCAGTGGATCACTTGGTGGGCTTTAGAGAGGCCAGGCTGCATTCTGAAGGTTGCTTCTGAGTTTGTCATTTTTAGAGCAACTTTCAGTTTGCCAAATGTATGTCTCAAAGATATGAGTCTGGAAAAGTAACTAGATGTTCATTATGTCTGGGTACAGACTGGCACATCAGTGTTTGTACTGTGGGAGGAGAGGTCTTTTTTTTAAATTACCAAATTTTTAGATGACATCAAATGCTTCAGTTAGTGGCACTACAATTAAATGGTCAGACAAGAGAACAAGATACCTACTCACTTTCATAATTCAGAAAACACAGTGATAGGTAATATCCAGTATTGCTCAGGGAGTCCATGCACCTCACCTCTCAGAAGGAGAAATGAGAAACATTTCTCTAAACACAGCAAAATGAGAAATACTGTCAAAAGCCAACAGCTTTGTGGGCTATGTGTTACACAGGGTTGACACTGTCTAAATTATGTTCCACAAATGGGAGTGAAGTAGATTCCTCTCAAAGTTCACCACCCAGTCCTAATGGATCAAAACAATATACTCCAGCTATTATCATTCTGGTCAAGATTTGACTGCTTTCCCCAAAGAACAGGCTTGGAATAAAGTTTGTTAATTAATGAAACTATTTCAACAGGATTGAACTGCTTAGTTGCCTCCTAAACCTAAATGGGCTCTTTTGATACATGTGTCTGAGGGCTGACTTCTCATAGAAGTAATTATTAATAATTACTTATAAGAGCCTTATCATTCACATATAATAACGATTTTTTTAAGGTGAAGGTGGTTCTTAGGAACACATAGTAGCAGCAAGCAAAGAAATCCATAGATCTGAAATGTAATGAAGCAAATGCATTGATAGTCCCAGTCCAAACATTTATGCTTTCCAAGAAGCCACACTTGTCTTCAGACCTGCTGTCTGGGGGAAAACAATACTGTTTAGGTAAAAATGTATTTTCTCTAGCCATTTCCCAATGTGAAACTTTCTATTTTGAGCCATAAACTGTAGTCTAAACGTATTTTAATTGAATGATAAAACAATTGCCAGTTTTATTATTTTGTAGGGTCAGAAAACATCATGGAGATAAAATAAATCTATGAGAGTTGTCTATCTAGCACTCTTTAAACCAGCTGTCTACAGTGGAAAACTAGAACCAGAGCCTACCAGAAATAACAGAGTAATTAATTCTGAGCTCTTTTCTATCCATCAACAGCAGACTTTTTTCTTTCAACCCTTAAGAAGATTATAAATGCCGAGTTACTTTGGGCTATCTGAGCTGTATGATTTGGGCTTCAAATGAGAACTGTCATGGTTGAAAGCTTGAAGCTCTGTTGGCCTGGCAGTGTCCCACTCTATTTTCAGAATTATGTTGTCAGAACTGTTTACAATCCAGAGCAAATTACTGACTCAGAAAGGTACAAATCCACTGAGCTCTCCAGAAAGCTGATTTCACACACACTGGAATAAACACCATTAGTCTAGATTTAGTCCATGGTAAATGAGAAAATTCATTTGGCCCAAGGAAAGCGATGCCATCACAGCAGCGCTGTCAGAAATACACAGGGAGAATAGTGCTTCAAAGCTGCTCAGCTGCCTGAAGCTCTGCTATTCCATGCCAATAACAAGAGTTTTCCCTTTACTCTAGGTGCTGTCATTTATCATCTTTATCTGCTATATTGTATCTCTAGCTGCCTCTTTCATGACGGCACCACTCCTAGAGTTTCTGCTGGCACTGTTCCTTTTTTTTGCCTACGCCTTCAAATTTAATGAGAAGTTTAAAGGACTCTACTGGCCTTTGACGGTAAGTGAAACGTGCAATATAAAACCAGAGTTCATGGTACAGTATAGAATGAGTAAATGGGACTATATGGGAGTTTAGGCTGACGGTTAACAACTTCACCCCCTTATTAGAAACTTGTCCTTGTATCCTTTCATTCAAAATGTCACAAAGCACTCTTTATGTTATACTACATAATATAGCTGGTTTGGTGCTGACAGAAAGCATGGTTTAATTAAAACACAGGATTTGTGCCTGAGTCCAGGCAAAGAGCTTAGGCCTGCCTCTTCATAAGCAGGCGACATCAGCCTAACTTAAGACTGACCACTGCTGGAAGATCCTTTAATATTGCCACCCTTACAAGAGGGGAGGCTGAGACACACTGTGCAGTAATGCATATACTTTATGAAATGTTTTTAAATTCTCAGTTAAGTGCTGTTGAGATGCAGAGTCATACTCACATGCAAACAAACTGACAGCTGCTTTTGATAAGGGGGGAAGCCCTGCAGCTCTTGCCGGCAGATGCTCTTTCACAGAAAGGGAACCAGTGGCTGGTCACTGGGGAGGTTGCAAGCGATCTTCACACTGGCCACTGGATGGCTCTGTTGCTTCAATATATGCTATAAAGGGAGCATTTGTCTAGCAATATCAGTACTTCAAAAAAAAGCCCATCTAATCGATCAGGATTCTCTTTTGGTACATTCGTCGTAATGAAATTTGAATTAGAGCTCTCAATGTATAAAAATAACACTAGCAAGCCCACTGGTGGATAACACAGTAGCAGTGACACTGCCAGTTCCATCATTTTCCTGTTTTCCACAGGCAGCTAATTCCAGAACTAAGACAAGGAAAACACTTGTACATTTGTGTCCATTACCATAATATACTCTAGCAGAATGCAGATAACTGACCTTGTCCTGACTTCAGAAAAGTCAAGCTGTTTTAGACAGCGTCTTATCCATCTGTTCTGACAAGGCAGAAGATAAAATTGTGAACACAGGTCATGATACCATTGTTTTAGCTCACATGATTTACATGTGCCCTGGGAATCACAGGTCTTTATTTAATACACAGCTCAGAGACAATGTTGCTCCAGCACATCACTGCGTCTAGTATAGGGCATGGCCCCTACCCTGCAGAGGTGTGATCTCAGCCACAGAAGCACATATTTCGATGACAGCAACAGGCACATTGACTTCAGGCTAGCTGTTGGAGTTAAAAGTGTACATACATACAAATCAGAGTTTTAAACACTAAACAAAGCGTTTAGTTCCTAAAGGAGCTGCCACAGACAGGCCTACTTCTCTATAGAAACGAGCATGCGTCTCTTCCCCATGGGAACTAGGACATTCCTCCTGAGCCTTTGGTACTGCAGGAGTTCTGCTTAAAGGTGAGGCTTTTTAAGGCATTTCAAACGATTCTTCCGTGACAGCCCTTGCAGCACTCCCAAGTTAAATCTCATAGAAAGATAGCTCTTCTCAGCCTGGAGAAAGGTCTGCCTGACATAAGCACATTAAAAGCAGGATTTATACCAACATCATAAGAGCAGAAGCTTATGCCAAGATTCCAATCATCTCTCATATTTCCCAGATGAGCAATTCATCTTCTGCAAAGGACCAGGCTGTAGTTGCACTCAGCATCAGGCAAGTCCACTAACACAAGATCAAAGCTTTTTAGTGGTCATTTCTGACATAATTGTGAGAGGAGTTTGTATGTTGGAATGACATGACTAATCTGAGAATGCAACATTGTTTATTTTACAGGATTTCTTGCGGTGCGTCACTGCTGCCGTTATTTACTTTGCCATTTCAATTGCTGCTGTCTCAAAATATAATGATGGTGCATCTAAAGCAGCAGGAGTAAGTTGACATACTTTCCACTTAAGTATTTTGGTGAACTGCATATGGACAAAATTTAGAAACAATTCAGTTTTGACCCCATTGCAAGTAGTAGAAGTTTCTTCAATTAACTGAGAATTAGATTTGCCTAAAGCAAGGAAGAAATGGTTGATTATTTAGAAAAAACAGGTTTTGAATCAATCAGTAGTTTTTTCATCCTGACAGTGCTGCTCAGCATTAACTGTACTACTTAGGGAAGGCACCTATTCTGCTTTTTAATTTCACCAGCTGTACAGGGAAGATAAACTTCTCTGTTCCTGCAACGGACACAAAGATCCTTGAAGGGAGGGAATAAAAATAACAAAGAAATAAAACCCTGTAAGTACCAAGGACAGTCTTAATTAAGTAATTTCAACCTCCTGCATCTACTGCTTAATTTTACTTGGATAAATTGAAACAGGAGCAGTGTCGTTTTACCCTCTGGAATAAGGATTGCCCAGGAGAGCCTTCGTCGTCAGGATTTTGTGTTCAGAAATAAGATACAGCCTCTCCACCTGCAGCTTGACTCTAAGCATCAATAATGTATGCAACATAAAATTTATGTAATAATTTTAAAAGATAGGGAAGAACAGTACCCAACAGTGTTAACCAGCAAATCTTACCAAACCATCCCAAATAATATACAATTTCAAAACAAGTACCTTGTTTTAATCTTTGTCACTCTGTTTAGACACGGAGCGATGCAACACAGCATTTACCCTAGTTTCTCAGACTGAAAACCAGCCCATTCGTGCCACACTGCTGCTTCTCTGACACTAAATAGGTAACTCCAGAATCATTTCCTCTCAATCTAGTTCACTCTGCAATAGACTCTTTGTAAACCAGTAAAAATTAATTCCAGAGAAATCGAGGTGATTTCTTGGTGGCAAAGAGATGCCTTGGGATGGTGAAGGTGCAGGTTGCGTTCTCCTGTAGGTCTCGGCACTAGGCAATGCTGATGCTCCAAACACACCCAGAGCCAGAGAGGGATGTAGCCTGGGGAAGGGCTAAGGACACATCTGATAGAGCAACTGCAGGGATCACTATTCACGCCCCCAAATCAGCTGTCGTTTTGTTTATGTCACTGGGTCACGAGACATCTCCCTTTACTGTCTTTTTAGAAAGGCACAGACCAAAAAAAATATTAAAAAATCAAGTCCAAGTTTTCTTTATGATTTTTATGCTATTTTTCTTGTGTTGGTTAAGCTTACTTTGGTTTGCCATCAAGAGACATGACATGTTGTTAAAAACAGTATTATTTTGACATTTTAGGTGTTTGGATTTATAGCCACGATAGTGTATGCCATTGATTTCTACATAACCTTCAATGACCTGGTTACTTTTCTCAAGCAAGGCAGTTCTGATTCCCCTGAAGGGCGCAAGTCAGAAGGTAAAATTCCCCATTTTGGTTATATGAGCATGTAATATGAGATTTTCTTCTCCATTTCAGCCTTCACAGGGCAGCATGAGCACTCAGTAAGAACAGTTTCTATCCTTCACTACCTTGCTTTTGTACACCACAACCATGGTGAATTACGAAGCTGCTTAGTCTTAAAATACAACTGGAATTTCAGTGATTTATAAAGACAACTAGCAAGCAAGAAATGTGAAGTTTCTTGGGACTTTTGCACCATCTAACTTTGAAAGGTCCCAAATCCAGTTAAAATTATTGTGCAGCACAGGCTATTTTCCTCCCATAAAAATGTCTTACTTTAAAAACAAACATCCATCTCCTATTTTATTTTAGTAAATTAATTAATATCCATTTGTCCATAGTATTTTTTTGTGCAATGTACTCTTTATTGTCTGTTGGTTATGACTACCTATTATTCAGGATGAAGCTTTGACCATCTGTGGGCAAATGGCTGTGAAATCCAGGGGCCATACAGCCTAAAATTGAAAAGATGATTATCAAATTTCTTTCTAATACAGGAGGTACAGTCTACCTCAAATCAGACAGATCCACTTAGATGAAGATAAAGAAGGATGCCATGTTGGGAGTTCAAACCCATTTCAAGTCAAGCCAGTACACAGGTAGCTAATTTTGAAGTACCCAGGAGCCCAAATCGGGCATCATGCCCATGTGATACTACTGACTGCACCCACACAGACAGAAAAGACTGCTCCATGCTTACAAACAAACAAAAAATCTCCAAACCCCAAAAAATACCCTACACAAAACCCAAACCAAACAAAAAAACCACAAAACCCCTGAATCCTAGAAGGTATACAGCAACACTAACATTCTTTTCTTGGTATTTTAGTAGACTGCTAAATGTTTTGCAAACTTTAGGCCAAAAAGAGAGACAAAGAAAACAAGAATTAAAGGAACATGTTACAGGAGACAGACTGTTAAGACTAGAAGTTGTTTATCCCCACAAACTGAACTGAACTCAGAAAATCAGGGTGACAAGGGTACAAAATTAGGCTAAAGATTAAGTCTAACTTTCCTGGGGGTAGAGAGAGAAATATATAAACTTAACAGATATGCAGTAATGCAGCTTTGTGTTGATGATCTGACCATGCAAGAAGGGCTTTGCCCTGCAGCACTTTCCCTTCAGCACCAAACTCATGTTCACACTTGGGGACTTAACTGCTGAGGCCAGAATTCCACTGCTTCCTTGCAATCAGTCTCAAGCTTGGGCAAGATGTACCTCTATAAGCCTGGAAGGATTTCATAACAGCTTAAAGCCACTGGCTTTTGGACATGTTTAACTGGCAGTGCGTAACCATGACCCACAGCAAACAGCAATATTCTAGTATAGTAAAGTATGTCTGCAGCAGACTTCCTCTTGGTGGTCATGCTAACAATAATTACCTCTGCAACTTCTTTCACACTAACTGTTATCTATCTTCTAGTGGTCTAAGTGCCTCTCAGCAGCAGTTCTCAAATCCTTTGCAACCATTTAAAGCTCCACCTTGTCAGTAAGAACTGTCATTTTACAAGCATTTTCCTAGATACACCATGTCCTTTGAAGCAGACACCTGCTGAAGAGCAGCATGTCTCTCCCAGCAAGAGTTCAAGCAGATGTGGAGATTTCCAGTTTTCATTTTCACTGTTGTTCCTTGTTTCAAATTTCAGATGAGGACTCTGATTCTGACTCAGACTGAAGAACCAAACACCAACCAAGTGTGAAGGGAAGATCATCAAGCACTTTCCCCTTTGCTGAATGCACTGCCAATTGAAATATCTTCCTTATTTCAGTCTTGCTATCCTCTTTCCACTTCACTGTTTATGGAATCACCAAAGCACATACAGGGCAGTGATGTGGAAAAGGAGACTATTCCCAGTGCCATTAGACACTCCCTTGGAACTACTCAGATTCTACAGTAGTTCAACCTGCCACAGAGGTCTGTATCCAAACAAGACATCTCAAATCTCCATTGCTCCTCCTTACTCAGCGCTACAATGTACTGAGTAAAGAGGAACGTAGTATTTTAAACACCTGAGCGAAGCTTTTAATATGCTTTCTTAATTCCAAATCTTTAACACTTATAGCTTTTATACTTCTTGCTATGCCAAAGAAGAGAGGCTCAGAATGCCTCTACTTTTATTTGTATTTTTCTCAATTAACTAATGGTATTTCTTTATCTGAAGTTTAAATATTCCACTATGTCAAGCACTGAAGGAATATAGTTAACATGTTGGTTTCAGTATACTCATATCTACTGCCTATCTGTGATAAGAAAAAGGGACAACTGGAAATCTGCAGCCAGAACAAACCTCAAAGGATAATTTTGCTGCAGGGTAGCTGGCTCATCAAACATTCACTGTCACTTTAAGGTGCTTACATTGAGTCACATCCCATCTTCTGCAATTTCATCACAGATAAGAGGTAGAACAGACAAGGCATTGTCTTACCAGCCCCCTTCCTACCATCTGAATGGAAGCCCTTGCATGTGTTTGCACATACAGGTAAGGAAGGTTTGCCAAATACCATCTAACAGTATCTGCCTGTTGAACAAATATTTGTGCACAAGATATCTGTGTCTCATGCTCTGTGTTGTGAATGCTCCTGAGAAGTGGTGGACTTGGTCCATGGGATTCACAAAGAAGACAAGTGTTTCTGTAAAACTCGGGACACCTGGGCCCTAGGAGGGCAAAACATCCTTCCTACTGTGAAAAGGCAAAAAAAAAAAAAAGCCTACCTCCAAACTAAAGAATGTCTCCAATTAAATGAATTTTCGCACACCCTTTTTGGGGAGCGCGTGTTTTTGGGTTTTGTGGGGTTTTTTCCTTTCGTTGGTTGGAGAGGGGTTTTGGGGGGGGGCAGGGTTGTTTGATTTTTGGGGTTTCTTTGGGTTTGGGGTTTTTTGTTGTTGTTGGTTTGGTTTGGTTTTTTTAGGAGTGGTTTGGGGTTTTTTGTTGTTGGCTTGGTAGGCTGGAAGGGGGGTTTGGTTTTTTGTTTGTTTTCTTGCTTGTTTGATGTATCTTGTGGTCTTCTATTCTAGGGAAGAAGCCTGGGTAGAACAGGCTACCTTGAAATATTTGTGTCCACCTATAAACACATATTACTTGGAAAAAGCATGGCATGCTCCTTATATATAGCATCAGACAGGTCTAGTTCAAAGAAACCTGTGTACATTAGAAAAAAATTACATAGTACCAGAACAGGTGGCCTTAACAAAAAGTAATTAAAATGAGAGCAGATGGTACTAACAGAGTAAATGAAAAACAGGGATAAAACAATAAAGGCAGATTTCCTTTGGAACAGAATTAGGGCTTGGGTTCCAATTTCCTGCTAGCAGCTGGCTGCTAACAGGCAGAAACTCAGTACCTCACAGCGAGAAGGTGCTTGGGAAGGTGCTGGCCAGATTCAGAGTTGTCGAACAGGCAGCTCCTACATCTTCTGTTTCCAGACCACTGGGGGAATAAAAGCAAAACAAATGGTTGCTTTTAAATGTGACAGATCATCTTTGCTTTTATGAGAAAAAGCTCTTTGGACCTTTTTCTGCATGAAATTCCATGTTGCTTTCTTTTCTGTTATATTTTACTGGCACGCACTGTGATATCAGGGGACCTGGGCTCATTTTTATATTCAGTTGTTTTGTATTTCTCTTTTTTAATTAAAAAATGTACTGCATGTCACAGCTGGAAACTAGTACATGGTTAATATTTAGAAACCATGCTGGATTAAACCTCTTTTAATAGAAGTGCTGGGTGTCTTCACTTATTTTAGAAGAAGTTTTACTGTCTTGCCTCTGACCAATGGGAGTAACGGTATTTCAAGAAACTCCCTCAGACAGGATGGGGTGGACAGAGTCAGCACTGGACACCTATCACTCATGCTTGTGCATTTTGCATGGAGAAACTTCATCTTTAGCAGATAAGCGTGACTGCAGCCATAAATAAATAAAACCTGTACAGCCCAATACATGCCTTCATTACAACTAGAGTGCAGCTTCTCCCATTTTGAGTTCCTGGGCTTGTTGAACAGCACTCAGCAGTAAACAAACCTAGGGAGTGATGAGAGTTTCCAATACCAAGTGTGGAACAAATCTATGTAGAAACAATGCAAGAAGAATTATAATCTTAAACACAGTGAATCAAAGCCACTAACAGGAAGGAATAACGATCAGCTGACATCACAGGTGAATGACTTCATACAGCTGTCAAACTTAAGGTCTCTCTCCCTTCTCCCACCTTCTCCTATCAAAAAGTTTTTATACTTATCTGTGGAAGATTTGTTTAGGCTTCTGCAGTGATTTTGGACAGGTGATGTTCAGGAATTCAAAAGACCTTTCCAAGCAGCCTTTACATTCTGACTGAAATAAGAGGCTCAACTGTCCTCTTCACACTCTGTCCTTGCTCTACTTAATTTTGCTTTTCACCTGATACTGTTCAAAGTTCTGTAAGTCTTGATTCCCAACTGACAAAGTACTTTCCAAGATACTAAGTAAAAGGTAGTGTATCTCAGCCAATGTGGTATTTGAGAAGAATGCTTCCACTAGCCTGGTGTGTTGGAAAGCAAAAGAGAGTTTAATGCTCTGCATAGCAAGCAGATGTTTTCCATTCACTGTGTTTCTGTGAAGTGCTCATTGTGGAAGTTTGTAAGCCTGAATTTTATAGCTGTGTCTTCCCCTGCTAGGAAACCAGCAGCCTGTATTATTAAGTGAGCATGTACATGTAACCAAACACTAACAGTGCACCTCCACTTCTAAAATGCATAAATGAGAAAACATACTTATTGCTACTAGGCTGAGCTAAAGGTTGTAGCAGGCAGCTTATAACCCACCTCAGAGTTTTAAAATAATAAAATTAAGTGGCTTCAATCAAAAAAACAGGATACAAAGTGCCCCCCTGAAGAGCAGATGGAAGATACGTATCACCGTGTATATGTAAAAATACAAGAAGTCCCACCTAACCATCCTTTGATCCTTTTTTGGGCATGGAGAGAGAGAGTAAGAATACATCAAGGCAGCAGAAGAAATTTAGATAAGAACTGCAAAGGTGAATCTTGTTATGAGATGCTTGAGACACTCTTGTGCATTGAATATTGGTTTAAAAGTCAGGATGGAAACACCATCTCTTATTTTTCTTCTAAATAATCAAGACTGCATCAGAAAATCCACACTGCAGAACAGATTTCTCCTTTACTAGAATAATTCACAGTACTCAATGTTTTCTAAAACCACTAGATGAGAAGGTAAAACAATGCTACCTAGAAAATTTAAGTGTATTTAAAAAAACCCAAAAAGTCAAATTTGTCATCTATTTCCTTGGAAAAGAAAACCATGGTTCCAATGTTAACTGTGGCCAGCTAATACTTATGCTTTTATTTTATATATTTTGGATGGTGTCCATCACATTTTGTTAGCCTGATCCATTAAATAAGAAATCAATTATAATCTTCCCATGAAGATTCATTGTTTAAAAGTTAGGAGAATAAAACTTTTTTTTTGGTTAATTTGACAGTTGACAAAGCTTCTATTGAGCAGGGAACACCATGGATAACATCAGCAGCAATATGGCATTTAGTTCAACACTTTAACTCTTTGTTTTCTGAAACAGCATCAATTACATTAAGGCCTGATCTCTAAGCAGATCCAGTAGATGCAACACCACAACAGATGGGAATCTACCACTGCCAACAGCCCCACAGAAGCAAAACAAACTGGCCCATCTTGTAGTAGAAAAGTTGTACGAGCATGACTCTCCTTAGTGAATCCTCCTATAAAAGTTCAACCATATCACCACCTTTGTCCACCTCCCCCCCCCCACATTATGCTTAGGCAGTGTTTTAACAGCATCATCCATATTCCCAAATCTTTTCAAAATGCTCATTCATCCATCCATGCATTTCTGCAGCTCTTACCCTCATTAACTCCATGCTTTCACCTTGCACCTAAAAAGGACCTGGATACCAAAAGTCACAACTGCATCAAGGTAGAACTTGCAACCTACAGCCCATGAGGTGGCAAAGTATTACCCACTCACTCTGGCATTTCAGCCCTCAAATTCCTTTTCAGTCCAGAATGTGATGCTGTAAACCACAGGATACAGCATTTCAGCCCATTACAGCATAGAAGATGGAGAAACTTCCACAAGAGCAATCCCACCACAACCACTTAAGCAATAAAACAGTTTCATTTGCTTTCTGCTACATATAACCTCTCATCAAGGGCATCATTTTTCATTAACTCCTATATCTCTGTCTTGTTAGAAACACAGTCTCAAAAACCCCTCAAGACAGGGTTGTGTTGTTTGATGGTTAACCCCTATACTATTGTCTTGCATAGAAAGCGCATTTAGCAACTGCACTTCAACTAATCAGCCACACTTGGTATACTGAGTTTACGTTGCCTTTACAGATGAAGACAATGCTTTTGCACTTTAATATGTCCATTTATTAAACAGGCAGTCCTTCACAAATTATTCCATAACATATTGATCAAGATAAGTGTTAGAAAACTACCATTTTTCCTACATACAAATGCCCAGACTTTTACCACTATGAAGACATGATCAGAAGAGTACCATGAAAATTAATAGAGCTCAAATCTTCAAATGTCAGAAAGAAAAAACGTTAGAAAGACAACTAAATAAAAGAAAATTTACAAAAAGTATTGTGCCCATATACAAAAGACTGGAAAAGCAAAATGACATTTAAAACTGATAAATACACCATTTAAATTATGCTTTAACAGTATGGATTGTTAAAACAAGACTGCCTTCTGTATTGCAAGACATTACAATTCTTCAGCTTGTGGGTTTTTTTATTTAGCATTAACGTCAACAGAAAAGAACACAAAATACTGACAAAAAATCATTAACGGGGTAAAACAAGCTAGGGGTTGTGTTTTCTTGTAGAGTTACCTTGCCTTTGAAATTGGTCAAGCATTAACAGCACAACTTTTACATAAAGAGCTGGAAGATGCTACACTTGCACATGTAAGTCACAGGTGTCAATATTGAGCAATGATCTCAGCTGGTAGGTTACCACTACAGAAAGCATCCACTGCATCAGCTGGCCTCGTGTGCAGTTTGAGAACTTCAACACTACTACCAAAATAATGTGAAATTGCATCAAGGCTGCCTTTTGTCGCTATATGAACATTTGCTAACTTGTGATACCCTTCAAATCCTTGATCAGGATTTAGGATAAACGGGTACCTGATCTGCAGTCCCCTAAGTCAATGGGGAGTTTTGCCTGAGTAAGGACAACAGTCAGGGTCTGCATTCGTACAGAGTATGCACGTAAGATGTTCCTTGGCAAAACATCACTTTTTTTTTAACTTTAAAAGCAAAACACCAAGGGTATTTCACACAGCAGACTTGTGCTCATATGACAGAAGAAAAATTGCATCCCCTTTGCTCAGCCTGAGATGGCATTCTAACCCACTATTTCAACTAATATTTCTGAGCTGTTTGCAATTACAAATCTGCCAGCATAGGACATGTATCCCTGAGAGATAAGGTCTCTCAGTCAGGCCTGGATGTTCCTTCTTCAGAAACCATAAATCATTAATTATCAGCTAGAATCAGAGCATACGTCTGCTGTCTTCTTCTAGAGGACCCAGAATCAGCATTGAGGATACAGATATCCTATACTGAGCATCTCTGCACACAAGTCTCAAGGAAAGAAATCTGGTATACCTTCTAGCTCCTATCAGCAATGTGCTTTATTTTTGTCTCCATCCTTTGGGTAGCAGCACTGAAGGCAGAACAGAGCAAAGGTGATACAATCTTCTGATGTGCGATGAGATTAAATTTACTATTTAGTGCACAAAGGGAAATCAATGACTACAGTAGCCGTAAAACTGGTATTAGTAGAAACAATGAAACCAGAGATGCATGAGTGACTCACATTACAAAAATAGCATTTACTGATTGAATAAATTTACATCTCTATCTTTGTGAATGACAAGTGTTTATACCACACATGGAAGGCACCCTAGGTGAAGCAGGTTTTCAGTATTTGTTTACAATTCCGCGAAGACGTACAAGGTGTCAACTTTCAAATAAAAATTGAGCATTATAATGAGAAATAAATACATACTTTACTATTTTATTGTGGGTTCCTGAACCCTTACAAACTTCAACATATACAAATAGTTTCCAAATGACACTAACACAGAAGGAAATCTAGACAGATATAATGATATAGCTAAATCATTCATTATATTATGTCATAAATGTGGTGTCTTGAGTATGTCTTAAAATGCAATAAATTGGCCACAATATATATATCAAAATGGTTTTTTACTCCAGAACTGTGCTGTATGAGTTAAAGCTGGATGAACTGTGGTGCTAAAATACACTTCCCCTCCACAATATCCAACAAGTAGAAACCAGTAAACATTCAAGATTAAAGTATAAACAGTAGAAAAATGAAGGTAGCAATTGTTGTAATAAAAGGGTGCTAGCCAGAACCACTTTAACCTGTAGTCATCAGAATAAATGCAACATTACTAAAAATATTTAGACAATACTACTTTTGGGATCGAAAGATTACCAAAAGTGATAGATCAGCCTAGTTGTTTCTTTCAAACATATGAAGGTTTTTATTAAATATGCCTATTGAGACATTTGTCCAAAGCAAAACAAACACAATCCCCTGAAATTTCCCATATTCTAGACAATAGTCCATGCCAGTCAGAAGAGGCAGATGGTCACATTTTATTCTGTTATAACCAGATGTTACTGAAATAGCTGTAGGGACCAGCCCCAATCAAAAAGTAAGGAAAAATCCCAGATACTCTGTTAATACAATCTGGCTATTGCTTTTTAAAATGCTCCTATGTCCTCCTTCTGAATTCATGAAGATAGTTTCCATATCCTTCCATACATGCTAACTGGCTTTTAAAAATTTTACCCATGAAATCCATGTTATACAGATAAAACCTTCATAGTAAACAAAAGCTCTATGTTATAAATATGTCAATCAAGGTAACTATGTATATTGTATATAAAATTAAATATCTTCTGTTTACCAAGTATAATTTAAAAAGGAATATCTGTGGCTAGTTATAAAAAAATATTTATTAACCCATAGAGATTTAAAAGGCAATTTCACTAACTCATCCATCCAGCACATCTGAAAGAGATGCACTGGGATTTGGGATAGGTAACTATCTAATCACATTCTCATGATAAAATAGACAAATTCCATTCCTGGGCATATATAAGAACACTTAAGAGAGATGCAAATCACAACAGAAAATTAGACTGCTGTATACTCTAAATTAAAGACTACCATAAATCACAGTGTAAGCAGATTTTTTTAAAATTATTTTTAGAATACAAATGATTTTTAAAAAGATAAAAAATAAGACCAAAGCAACAAAAGGAACCCTTTCAGGTTGGACAGCACTGCTCTGACACAGTCAAACAGATCTAGCCAGGTGGCCCAGGGGCCAACAGGGAAAACAACATACCACTCCGAAGTGGTATTCAGAGATTTCCTTAGTATTTGTATAAGTTCATTTTTAACCAACTTCCTCTGCTAAAAAGACAAATATGGCATAACTTGTACAGAGTATTTTCAAACATTATTCTGGGCTTTGTACCTATTTCAGTTTCATTTTTAAATTCTTCATTTTGTTGCCATTAAAAATGATACACACAACAACTCTATTTGCACAGTCTTTTTCGGCTTTGTTGGGCCTTCAAACAGTTAATTATTTTTATGCTATAAACAAGAACTTAGTACCAAATTTTCAGAAATGCTGCATGAAGGCTTGACCCATTCCAGTGGAACTGAACAGAAATTAGTCTGAAACTATCATTTCTTCTGGGCACAAAGAGCCTTTCTGGTGCAGGCATCTATGTCCTGCAGGTCTTTTTGAACCAACTGCTGCACTTCAGCTGAGCAGAAGTTATTTGATACTCACACTGATTTGTCAACATACCTCAGGTTTTTAAGATGCACCATTAACAATATCAGTGTAGAATCTCTCTGACTCTGTTACGCAGCCAGCATTGCCACAGATTTAGGAACAGAGAAACACTTCTACATCTGCTTTTAATACTGACTCAATGTCTGTCTCCTTCTCTAGCAAGTGCAGAAGCAATCTTTCCTTCTGTGATTGGGGATTATTTATGTTCACATATCAGTTTGAAAGCACTGGATTATTAAGCATTAAGTTTGGGCTTTTTCTCTCCTTCTTGTCCTTTATCACATCTCAAATTTATGGTTGGATTGTGCTTACCTTCTTATTTATCCTCCATACCTGCTGAAGATGTTCAGCTCTAGAGCTTTTAGCACAAGACCAGTTCTTTATGCTTCAATTTTCATGTACAAAGCTGTTCAGTACCAGATCTGAGTAGGAGGGTTGTAATGTTCTACACTTTGAATTGCTATTAAGTGTGTGGGGTTTTGACTTTGTTGGGGTTTTTTGTTTAGGTTTTTGGGGGGTTTTTGTCTGGTTTTGGGGGTTTTGTTTGCTTGCACTTTTTTTTTTTAATTATGCCCTAATAACATTTTTCTTCCTTATTTTGGGGCCTGTCCTCACAAAAGAGAGCAAGTAGGAATATTTATAAAGTTATCATGAGACAAGACAATAACAGACACAGAACAAGGACTAAGGAATAAGGGGGGGAAAGGGTTGCATTAATAAAACCACATACTGGACTAGCATTTGCTGTGCCTGCACATCTCCAAAATAGCACATATGTGATAAATATAAAATTTGTTTAGGGACCTTAAAGTTCATGGACAGCTAGTGATTAGTTCACTCATAACAACCTACATGCAGCTGTTTTCCACAGCCTTCTAATAACCCCTAAGACTGCTGCATTAAGAAGGGGCAATGATTATATGGTAAAAAATAATTCATAGGGAAAAATAAAATAATATTATCTTTGGGAAGACTGGAAATTTTCCCCAGTTTTCCTTTCTTCTTTCTAGAACCAACCATGAAATACAAAGAGGTAAAACAATTATAGAATGTGTCATAAGATGCACAGTGAAACAGATGTGACAAAGCCTATGAAGAAGCACCCCCACGTTACTGATTTTATTTAAATTCACATGTAAGACATCTTACAAGCAAAATGTGAGGAGCTGCTTCCAAGGCACAGCTCACTGCCAATGCCATGCTTCTGAATACAAAGCCCATGATGGATAGCACAGACTGAAATATAGGCATCAAGTGTCTAGAGTCAGTACCTTGTCTCAAAAAAAGGCAGAGGTAGATGAATTCTCTTAACCTCTAATAATGTGGCTCCTATCAGAAAGGTTACACAGAAACATGTGAAGTATATCAGCTGGTTTCCAGAGTCCCAGGGGAAAGATCAAAATTTCCCCCAGCACATCCAATCCAAACATCATAAGCTATCATAGAAGGGAAGAGTACCATACTTTAGCAAAAGGACATTGGACACAGTGTTTGTGTCGTCTTATACTGAGGCATACACTATACAGATCAGTGAAGAAGGCTTACAAAAACTATTCAAACATAAGGCATGAATATACAAAGTGAAAGGAACAAGTGGAGAGTAAGAAGGAATCAACTTTACTTAAAGTGATGACAAATCAGTTCTTAATTATGGTTTTAGAAACTTCTGTTGCAGGCAGTTAGCTCATCATTACAGGAATGTATGATGAACTAAGGCAGAAAACACAGATTCTTACAACACTTTACAACAGTTATTATGCTGTTGCTCCAGTAACTTTTTTATTCTTTAATTAATCTTTCAATGTCTGTTCATAGGTTGTGAGATTTACCTTCACTTCTACATGCAGAAATACAAGGAGATTGAGCATCTGAGTGCTTAGTTTGATGAAAGAAGGCTAATCAGAACCACTTCAGTTTTGAGCATCCCATTCCTACAACGTTCAGTTGTTTAGCTTTAATTTAGTTTTATTTACAATGGGGTTTGAAATCCCTTACGGATCTAAACAGCACCCTTAAGAAGAGAAAGAAATTATCCTTGTATGCTCAGCAATTACAAGTAAGCAAAAAATCAACCATGCATGTATCACCTGACATTAAAGGTTCAAGTTTAGTTGTCCCACAGCTACTTTATTTCCCTTCTATATAATCCAAACAGTAAATAATGTCTTTGTAGAGTAATAAATGCTTAACTTAAGAGTTTTAGAAAGTTTACACTGTACAATACTAAAATTATCTTTGGTCCCCAAAACAGAATCATAGAATCATCATGGGTGGAAAGGACCTTCAATATCACCAAGTCCAACTGATAGCCATCTCTAAACCATCCCCCAAATAAGGAAATTACAAATCTACATTTGTTTTTCTGTTTTACAAAGTGTATCGGATTTCTTTAAAAATTAAAGTTCTCTTTGAGTTCTACACTGAAAGCTGTTCTAAGCTCAAGTCATGATGTAAGCAATAAATAATGGCATATTGTTCTCAGCTCAAGAAAACTTATTTCACACGTAAAAGCACTCAAGGCCATTCAGGTATACTATATCACATGATAAAGTATTACACTCTATTGGAAGTATAACTGCATCATTGTGTATTTGTCATTCCAGCTTAAAGATAACAAAAGCTTTTCATGATCTCACTCCAGAAAAACCTTGGTGAAGTTACCCTTTTTTTAAGTAAGGAAAGGTGTAAGGATTTGAAAGATACCAGCTTCATAAATTTACAGATGCAGGAAAGCTCCCACTCCCACTAGAGAAACAGAACCAGCACAGTAGTGCAGGAGAGGAAGGAGTTCTCTTAGATACACATCGTTTCAGCCCTTGTCATCAACCACCAAACAGAATACCCTCTTAACAAAAAGCCTTTGCTATGCATCATCTCACTTTGGTTCCTTGATTTCATGTGAGGGTTCCATTCTAAAAGCATTGATATTCTGAAGGACAATATTCTGTATTTGAGCAGGAGGGGTTGACTTTTTAGAGGTTTGGTTGTTTTTTGGTTTGGTTTTTTAACAATCTTAATACAAACTGCTTTAATGTCAGTTTACAACTCCAGTCTAGGTGTTCCTGTGCTACTTTTTAAAATGTTCTTTTAATAATTGACAATATCTACAAACTCTTTGCAAACTTTGCCAATACTAGGCAGAGTGCTGAGAAACGGCAGAGCTCTAACAGCAGTACTGGCAATAATAAACTTTGTTATTTCATGCCACGCTTAACATGGAACTGTCATTTACTTTTTGTGATATGCACAGTAATCCCGATGAGACACCACCTCAATAAAATCTCTATGTTCTAAACCCAGCACTAGAGGTTGGCTTATATGGTTCAATTTTTTTGAACTGGTGTTCCCTTTGGCATTAACTTTCAATAAAGCACAATAAAATGCTACTATGGTAACCGGTAAAACTATTACTCTCGAAAAAAATGCAAGTTTTTTAACCTCATTAATACCTTTCTGAATTTTAATCTCCATCTTAGCCACTAAGGGGAAGTGCACTGTAGACATCATTAAATTGAAAATAAAAAGACATCAATTTTCTCACTTTTTTCACATGCCAAAATAATTGTCTGTTGCTTCATTCAAACATCACAGTGTTATGTTCACACCTGTCACTATTCCAGTACACTCTGGTATTAAAAAGGCCCAAGCCCTTCCATTGATTTTTCTGTTTGCTATAACTTGGGTTTCACGTTTAAAAGCTACCTATCTGCAACATACTGCTGTCTGTTCTCAAGACTCCAATTAACTGCATTCATCCACTCAAGAGTACAGCTACATAAGGACATAATGCAACAAGTGTTCAAATCAAATCTGAGATAGATTCAGGCACACATGGCATACAGTTCTGCTAACTTCAAAGATTTCATCAGCTTACAATAAAGAGCAGATCTAGAGATCTTCTCCCACACACATTTTGTTTATGCAACATGTAGGCATGCATATGCCAAGTAATGAATTACATACACAGAAACACCAATCAAAAAACCAGAAAAATATCAAGGGACATCTTCCTAATTACATTATGATATTGCCTCATTTTGCTGCACAATTTCAGTTTTGAATAGAGAAAACATTCTTCTCTTCATTGGAAGTACAATTAAAATAAAACTTCAGTTAGGTAAAACTTCCTCAACAAATCAGTACAACCATAGTATCCTTCAATTATCTACATTCATTTTCTAAAGAAATACTAGGGTAGAAAATTTTTAAAGGTAAACCCAAAATTTAAACCAAAATAAAAAAAAAATTTAAAATCATTTTTACCAACTACCAACAGTTTTAGTTTCAGAAGAAACAACCAACCTTCCAAAAAGGAAAATATTCATCTTATGTGAATCACAATATTGCAACTTTGGAAAACTTCATACGGACTTCATAATTTTTTGCTAGTTCTTGACTACCCTAGGCTCCTCAGAAAGGTTGAATCTTAAAAAGAGGGGGGAAAAAAAAAGATGAAAGCCATGACTAGAATGCAAGTCTCTTGGATGACAATTCCTTCTCTCTTTACTGAGCTTCTCAAGTCCCCATTCTCCACTCTGCCTCCCAAACAGATTTGTTTTCCTGTTTCAGAATGAAAAATAGACTGCATCCTGACATTAGCAGAAAACCACATACTTGTACTTGATGCATTCTGGTGACTATTCAGTAAACATGCTTACTTCACACGCAAAGTTCAGATTTGGCCAAGGTCATGCATGAACCAAATATGGCAATTTCAGAGCAACCCACAGGGTGACTACCTCAACACTATATCCATCAAACAAATAATGTGAAATTCTTGTCCATATCGGCTGTATAAGTGCACCAACAGTGAAACTGTAGGAGATCTCCCAGATGAGAATTGAGCTGCACTTCTGAGGCTGCATGAGGATGGATACAGCTTGTTGGACAGAACAGATGGCTAATGTTATTGCTATTTGCACCTCACTTCCTTTTCACATGTATTTAGTTTACTATTGGTGGGTTTCTTTCCTACATTAACCAACCAATGTAGTGCTGGTCTTAGTGTTTACAACAGATGAAGAAAAAGTGGCAGAACATGTATATTCAGAGCTTGCACTTGAGAGAGGGAAGAAAAGTACTCTGCAGTTAATCCAAAACAGTAACAGTCTTCAGAACATATATATTATATATTATATAAACCATATAATATATGTATATATATGTGGACACATTAAACAGATCCTGCTTTTGAATGACCAACATTTATACTGCCACCATGAGAACGGCTTCCAATTCAATGCATCTCTGCACAGACACAGGGCTAGGCATTCTTTACCACCATCCAATCTTCCTTTTCTTCCTTAAATAAAGAAAAAACCCTTTATTCCTGAAGGAGTTAAGCGCTTCTTTGCAGTCCCATCTGAATGTCATTTTCATGCATCCAGACGCTGAATCTCAGGGCGATGATCTACTTCTCTGGATTCTGTCCGAGCTCGTATGTAATCACTGGTCTGCCGACTATTTTGTTGTCTGCTGTTCATTCGCCACTTTTTAATAGCTAAATATGTGTTCACAGCATACACTGCCATTGCCAAGAAACCAAATATCTACAAGAAGTAGAAAGAATTGTCAAAGAATTTTTGAGAACAAGAACAATAGTAGTTTCACAACAAATTCCTCAGAAGCTTAGTTTTCTACTTTATTTGCATCAACAAATCATCATGGCCTGTAAAACTGCTGGGTTTCTTCTTCAAAGAACTAAAGAATCTGCAAAAGTGACTAAGATCAACGATCACAGAGAACAAAATTCTCTGCCTACAAATATGACAATTAAATCCTGCAATGCAACTTCATGGAAGAACCTCTTGCAAAGAAGAATACAGCTCTTCATCCAACAGTTCATTCCTCAGGGTGCACATAATAGTGAATGAACGACAAGAGAACAGACGATCTGTCCAGACCATCAGTCTGGAGAAGGAGCTAATTTGCAGTTCTTCCTATACACTTCTGCAGAACTGTTGTGTCATTTTCGATGTCTGGATTTGGAAGACAAAAGGTTGCCAGCTCAAGCACAAAATTAGTTTGCTTGACACTACTGTTCTAGACTTAAAGTCTTGAAGTACAACTATAGTGAGCAAGAAGAATTCAGCATATTATGTGTAAGCAGCTCCAATTTCTTGTGAATTTTTGGCTCTGCTTTTTCCGTAGGCTTGCAATATACAGCAGTATCACCTAAGCCAGCTATAGATAAATAAGCAAGGCAAGTTTAAGCGTTACAGTGTTCTCTGTAAGTCTTTTTTCTGTTTGTTCTTACCTGAAGCCTTAAGATAAACAGCTCAAAGGATGTCCATACCTTTATAATCAGAATTAGTTTATAACCAACTAAAAGAAGAAGCCCTCTGTGATGGCAAAGGAAACATAAGTATTCAATGAACACGAGGGAAAAGCCATTCTTAGTTTTAACAGAGGATAAGAGTCATATATAAAGAAGTTTAAATTCTTACCACAGCAGCAATTTCTGCTCCAGTTTTATGGTTTAAAGCAGCAAGTACTACAGAGGCAATGAAAAAGAAGAAAGTGCTGAGTCCAGTGTTGACCAGATCCTAAAAAAATAAATTCATTAGCATTATTAAACAATGATTCTTTGCTTTCTTTTATTAGAAGTGATGAAACAGAAGAAGGTTAGAACAAAAACTATAGCAATACTTCCCACTTGCTATGCAGTTTATCACTTATACAAAAGAATGCAAAGATTATTAGACAGGAAACGTAGCAGGTGTGTACATTAGTCCATGAACTGAAGTCAAATATATCCCACATACATATAAAGCATCAGTGCAAATTCTGGATGCATTTCCTCAGTTTCTGATGGGATTATTAGAAAAGTACTGTCACAATAAACAATAGGTAAAGCTATTCTACTTTAGCTTATATGCTAAAGAACCTGAATATCAAATTTAAGCACTGCAGGAACACCTTGTTCTCTTTCATTCACATCACAACACTGCTCCATGCACTGCACCAGAAACAGTCACCAATTTTTCTACAAATTCTTTGAGGCCTCCACTATAGGAAACTGTGTGTTCTATGCTATTTCTACGAATAACAGCTGCCTATATTGTGAGAATACATAGATTTTTATATATTTATTGCATAAAATTGATGTTTCAAGCAGACATTTTAAAACGTATGCACAGAAACACACCAAGGAGGCCTACATTTGAGGGAAATTCTTGCTTTGCTCCAAGCACAGAAAAACAACAGGCATCATGCAATTCAGTTATATATATGCTGCATATGTCACTCAGTGTTCAGACAATTATCATAGAATGGCTTGGTTTGGAAGGGACTTTAAAGATCATCTAGTTCCAAACTGTCATGGGCAGGGATGGCACCCACTAGACCAGGTTACTGCCATTCTTTACATAATGGAGGGTCATTAACATATCATCGGAACATAAGTAAGAATTCTGAATGGCAGCTATTAGCACAAATAATCATGTCAATACAAGACTGTCTGATTAGACTTGAGAAAAAAAACCTCAAGAGTTAGGACTTCAAAATAATAGAAGAAATAAAGTGCTAGTTTATTAGGGACTAGTTGTTCAGTGTGTTACTTGAGGCATCTTTTACAAACTTTTAGAACATTTGATATGTATGTACACTGCAATACAGGTACACTACAGAGGTGCAGGTAATAAGATTATCACAATTACTGAATGACTAGGTGAAGTCAGGGAGCAAGGAGGGGTGTGGAGGGCTCAGGGAGTGGCAGTTCAGCACAAATATCCTGAAAGAATATAGCATTCGCCTCTCACTGATTTCATCATGGCCAAAACAGACAAAAAGAAAACCTGTGTGCAATTTTGCTGTGCAGCTTACAGTTCTGACTTAAAGAAAAAAACCCCAGACACGAACATGCTAACTCCCACCATTAAAAAAAAATCCCATCACCACTCTTTAATTAGAATACAAGGACAAATTTGTTCTACTTTACTCTCTTCTCTCACATGCAAGCCAGGCTCGTTTCCCATTCTTGCTTCTCCACTTACTACAAGTAGAATTATTACTTTTTTTAGTCTTATTTTATTTTTCCCTGAAGTGCATCTTGTGAAGTACTGCAAGAAGTTAGGCTTATAAAACTGAAGAACTAACCAAAATCCCTGGGTATGAATCCCATGACTACATTCCAGCTAAAAAGACCATTGTCATCCAGCCACCCCCAAAACATCTGTTTTCCTAGACCTGATTGAAGAAGGCTTTAGGAAGTAACTGTAAAAACTGAAAGCTTCTAGCACTGTTATTCACAGGAAAAACTATCTATTTTGAGGGTAATGACTCAGTGACAGCTGGTTATCAAAATTTAGTGTACCTGGGGATATACTTTATGATGTATCACTGTGGCCTGATCCTCATCCAAAAGGGGGACTTTCCCAGGAAATCTGAGAGGCTTCCATTGCTCATTGATATTGCCACCCACACGTTCAGCTTTCGTGAGCCCAGTAAGATGCAAACTGTTTTACCAAATAGTAAGGTAACAAAAGCAAATTGTGGGCCTCAGAAACTCCTACCATCTTTTTGCTTCCAGTATATAATTAGAGCAATAATTTTTATCTGTGTTCAAGTTTACTGAAATAGATGTTATCTGGTACTTACAGCATAAAACAAAATCAGAACTTTATATATACTTATCCAGTTTTAATTATACAACTTGCTTGCACAAATAAAGTTAAGAAATGGAGATATTAGAAAATAAATGGCATTTCACTGAGTATTCTCCTTTCTAATGTCACTTTTAGCAGCTCTAACTGTGCTTCTGGGGTTGCCAATCACAGCTGTGGTTCTCATCTCAGTAGAGGGGAAGTGTCATTATGCATGACAAAACAGACCAGAGTCAACAGTATTCAGCATCTTCATCAAGTCTCTAGAGTAGACATATGTAAGTCACCAAGAATGCTGGGACTAAATGCTAAAGAAAGGCAGCTATACTCGTAAAATACTTTTTTTAAAGAAACAAAAAAATTAGTTCAACCCAAGGTCAAGTTACACATTTTACTACCAGAGAACATTTGCCACTTGCAGGAAATATCCACAGAACAGAGACAAAATTCTAGAAGAAATAACTCAGAAGAGCTTAGTAATTACACTAGGCAAGCATCCCAAGACGTAATGCCATGAGAAAAAAAAAAAAAAAAAAGGAGAAAAAGCCCTTATACATTCCTTTGGACATATGGACATGATAGGTGTAAGGTGGTAATCTTACCTTTGCAAGGGACACTGGAAAGCTGCATCCTGTTCCGGTATCCACATTTTTAAAAGTATGTTGAAAAATTTGACAGGGTACAGAGAAGAGCCACAGAAGTTATTTGAAAGGAGGAGAAAATGTCTCACAGTATGAATCAAAGAATCCAAACTGTTTTGAATATTAAGAAGATTGAACTGTGTACATGAAGATGTCAGTGTTCATATAATCAAAAAAATTACTAGATGTTCTAAGAGTTTAACACAGAAAAGCTAAACAAAAACAATACTGTAACAAAATTAACAACTGCAAAGTTAAGACGAAAGTCATACTCAAAACAAAGTGGAGTTTTAATTGTAAGGGAGCCAACCATCAGAATTAAACAACCAAATACGTGCTGAATATTCCACCTTGTCACTGCTTATAATCCAGACTCTTTCTTTCAGACACATATTTTGTAATTCCTTAGTACCACACTTAAGGACCAAGTGGATGACACATGATGCTCTATGATTTATGGAATCAGATGTGCTCATTAATTAATCCTGCTGATCTCTGATTTTTAGAATCTGACAGCTTGATCATCCTGCCAAAGAATAGTATAAGAAAGATAGCTAGACCAATCTGCGACATGACAGACATTATCATCTATCTCTGTGCTACAAATTGACTTGAAAGCTTCTTGCAAGAAGTTTAAGATACTGCAGAATAAGAAATACTGCTGAAACTAGACTGCTGGTACCTTTGTCAGGATTTTGCCAGGAAATTAAAGATATAAGTGTGTTAGAAGCATTGTCATAATCACTGACAATTTGTTTCATTGCACTCTTTACAAAGAATATCAAATTTACCCTTCAAAGAATCCAACAACTGAAATTAAAGAACTGATTCTGTCTTGAGGCTCCAATTTTTCCATTTCTCCAATTCAATTTTCCCTGCTTAGGTCAAAACCTTTAAATGCAATTAATAACTGATTCACATTCATACAATAAGGCTGGTTTCTTAAGCTGAAACTAACAGTATCTTTCACATGCACAGATCAGATTGTTTACAGCTTAGGAACAGTGACACTTACCAATAACACTGTCATACAGATAATGGTAACATCACAAATGAAAACATCAGTAGAGGTTTTTAATCCAAAATTTGGTACTTACTACTTAGAGCAGAAAAACAAGAAAAGAAAAAATACAGTGATTTTGGACTAAGTCAGAGCAGAAACAAGAGAATTCAAGAACACTCCCTAAAGTAATGTAGCTTTTTTCTACGTAAGAGAAAATGAATAATCGTGACAATGGAAAGAATACACTAATTGAAAAAAGATGAGCCATTTCAAATCTGGCCATAATGTAGCTGAAGTTCTTGCTATTATATTTATAGACAAAGTAAAAACCACATCACATAGATAGAAGAATTTCTGCTGAAATTACAGTAACCTCATGAGACAGTATGCTGTGCCATAAAATACTGTACAAAGCTGCCATCCATAACAGAAAATAAAATGTATTAACTGAATCAAATCCACTCTAGACTGCTGCTGCTCCCTTTCTCTTTTACAAAATGATTTAAAATAAAAGATTGACTTCTGTTCACTTATTAGTTATTTGCAAGTCCTTCGAAAGGAGAGTACCCAAGGATGTATATTTGGTACTCCCATCACCAGTTCACCAGCTATCTGACCCACTCAGAAGGAGTGTAAAGCAGATGAGGTTGTCTTAACTTGTGGATGAAGACAGGTTTAAGCCGAGACAGCATTTTATACTAAAAAACAGTGAAGCTTTGTTCTGCTAATTCTGCTGTAAAGGTGGGAAACTCTAGAAATGTAGACATGATTTTACAGTCTTTAGTTTCTAAGGGTCTGTGCAGGTATGGTTCCTGGATTAATGAGGATGGAAAAGCTGAATTGGAGCTATGAAGAAGAGTTCTATTAACAGACCTAAAAGCCCCATTATGTAACTCCTGAAAGCTGCAAGGCACATCAGCTTCAAAAGATTCTGTTTGCTTCTCCAGTTTGTTATATTACCAGGAGCTGGCTCTGATGCTCAGAGGTGTCAGTAACATCCATGTGCCTTTATCCATTGCTCTCCATGACTTCATACATCAACTTTTAAGAGACATTTAATCAAAACACATGCTTTGCCTTTTTACCCTATAGTTTGTGATAAAGCAAGAGACTCCACAAGTGATCTGGTATTATTCAAAAGGGAGAGGCAGTGCCATATTACAACTGTAATTTATATCAACAAAAATATGACATTTAAACTGGTAGTTGTTTTTGTCATTTGCTTTCTGAAATCCAAGAGTTTACATTCTGATGGAGGTTAAAGTAGCTAAAAGAACATACAGGTTTCTTTTCCCAATTACAACAGCTTGATTTTGCCACAAAAGGTAACAGAAGTTAGTGGCCTGCTGCTGTCCAGGTTAGTTTCCACAAAAGAGAGCTCAAAGTAACATTTCCTTTTAGCTCTATTCGTGTTTTGGTGGTTTGTTTTTCAATTGGCATGAGGAGGATGAGAAGTATGATTATTGGGTTTTGTGGTTTGGTTGGTTTGGTTTGTGGTTTTTGTTTTGTTTTGTGGGGTTTTTTGGTTTTTTTGTTTGGTTGGTTTTTTTACAATACCACTAGTTTTAACTCCAATCAGTACTTTACTTCCAAGGTTTGAGAACTTTTTCCCTTGTTTCTATATGAAGCTATAAATTTGAAGTATGTTAACTCAGCACTCTAAACTAAGAGCCTCTGCCCAAACTCCCATAGTTTTACTCTATAATCATAAGTATTTTGCACCACAATTAAAAATGGAAACACGGTTTCTCACAAATGCAAGTCCTAGGTAGGAAGAACCATATTAACTCTATGAGCATTAACTCTCATTTCTTTTCTCATTTATTTAAGCTTACGTAGTAGCAAGAGCCTTTATTCAAACTCTAGATTCTGCTACTCCAAAATTTACACAAGCATGACTTGCCTCTGATACAACAGTCTATGACCAATGGTTTCTGAAATATGTTAGTTACTCAGAGGGCTGGATTCATGCTATGCAAACAAAGGTATCTCAGTGCCCATCTCACAGCATGAAGCTATGCTGCCTGGCCCTCATGGAGGGATGAAGGTCCCTGTGGGTCCCACATCACACACAGTATTCCCCAAAGGCCTCTAGCATTCATCTGCAGGTGCTCCCCTTCAGGCACTTTGATCCAATCTTAGGTGTCTGGCATTTGTTGAAAATCAGTTCTTATTTTTAGCACCTCAAGCAATATAACTAATACAAGTGACTTTCAAAAACCTAGTTATCTCTCTGAAAGGTCAGGGACAAACTGTGATTTTGAAGAAACGGAAGAAGTGGCTTCAAAACCAAGATTCATATGATTTAATTCTTATTTCTAACTATTTTTGCATTGGAATACAAGCTCTGTTAGCCATATTAGTTCTGCTGTAAATGACCAAACACATTTCTGAATGAATGCTTCTACAATCTCCGTTTCATTTTGGTTTTTTGAGGATCACCTGTACATCTGTTTTCTTAGCTGCTCCTCACTGCTTTCCCCATGTTTTTCCAAGAAGCAGTCCTGCACACAGACAGGACCACTAGTTACTGTCATAAAGCAACAGACTTTACTAGGAGTTGCTACCAAACCATGCAATATTTCTTGTATTTTAAACCTATGTTTGTATTTCTTACAGAATAATACATCATTTACGACATGCTGCACCAAATGGTAACTGTCCACTAAGAGCACTAACCCAGAGGAAATTAATTCTGACAACTTTTTAAAATTTATAAAATACTCATTTTTATCCTTAGTAGGTATTGCTATTTTGACATCAACAAACATAAAAGTGAAGGCTGACTCAGTTAATTTCTCATTCAACTGCTAAGCAAGCCCAAGAAAACAAACATGTTTTTTCAAAGCAGAAAGGGAAAAATAAATTTACCAAAAAAACCCCGAAACCAACAGCAAACAACGAAAGAAAAGAAAGAAAGAAAGATTGCCCTATGAAGGACTTCAACTACAGCTTTGTAATTACACTCTTCAGAGCCAAGGCTGACATTAAAGACAGTTTCTCATTCTGGCACCACTTCAAATTTTCTGCCAACTACTTCAAGTATCAGCTGCTCACACACAAGGCTGCATTGCTGCAACAACTGAAAAAACCCCACAACTCTGAAAAGATGATGAAATAAGGTTTCAGGCAGCACAAAACAAAATCACTGATCTGTATCTTCTAAGAGACACACCTGACTCCATGCTTCCTCCCTGCAGCAGTGATTCCCTGGGACTGAGACAATCTAATAAGCCTGGCAGAATGCTAGTAAGTTTGTGCTGTGCTCTGTTCCATGCCTTCTATGAGGTTGCTCCAAGCTGAAAAACTCTGCATTCAGAACTGCAAACACAGACACAGAATACAGTTCTGGAGCTCCAGCAGATGTTTAAATTTTTTTTAAGTCAATGGTCAAAATCAATTGGAAGATACTTTTTTCCTACACACAGACATAAATAGTCCATTCTAGTGGCTGATCATGCAATGGTTTACATCTGTAATAACTTGGACTTCTCTTATCATACTAACTCTCATCCAAAAGAGACTGTCAAATCCCAGTATTCTCAGCTATTTGCTATCACCTTCCCCCCTCCTCAAATCATCCCAGTTAACCCTGAGAAAAAGGTACTGCAGCATTAAGGTGGACCCTCTCCACAGTGACAGCTATTGTCAGAAAGCCTGGCAAACTGCATGCAAATACACCAGAACAGCAAAGTTACTGCAAACTTTTCTGTACACTTTCCTACCCCAACCCTACTTCTAGAGGGCCATGTCATGCGCAGTTTGGTTGCAAGATCTTAAGCTCTCTCTCACTGTAGATCATGAGATTCAAATAATGAATAATAATTTTAAAAGAACAGTTTAGCCAAACACCAATTTATAGCAAACATTCAGTTATTAGTTAACTCTGAAAACAAACATTTCAAAGCACCAGCTCATCATTTAAGCAGGATTCTCTGCTGTGGTTTGCTCTTCATTCCCCTGTGCCACTTGCTAGTCTCCTTGCAGAATAGGCTCCCTTTGAGCTGTGAAGTATAAAGGAAATGGAAATTTCCATTGACAGGTTCCCCAGCTTTTGAATTTTTGCATAACGCTGATAGTGCTGGACAACATAAACAAGTCACTGTTCTTTCATCTTACTGCAACAGACCTGCCTCTTTCCAAAACGCTCAAGCAAGGGGTTTTTTCTTGCTTTACCATGTCTATGTTTCTTTCATGTTTACCTCAGGAAAATACGAAAATGGTTGGGAAGCCTCTAATTAGGATCAAAACAAAGTTCCTTTCCCCAAAGGGCTAAAAATATACATTAAAAAATTCAGTACATATACATATCTGTTATATGTTAGCATATACTTAGCCACATTTTCCTTCCAACCAGAATGGCTGTAAAATTATCAAAATAACCATCAAAACACAGGAAAATACTACATATTGAAACAGCCAAATAATGTGTCATTATACATCTAAAATTAAGAGATTAAAATGTCAAAATAAGCAAAAAAAAAAAAATTCAGCCACAACTCTACATTCTTAAATTTCCTGCTAACTTTGGCAAAGTAATCTCCTTTAGGTGTTTTATCAGCAGCCTTCAATCACCCACTCCATGTGCAACAGCAGACTGCAGCTATCTGAATAATCTCCCACACTCCTTCTCAGAGTAACGATCCTATCAGACTACTATTGTTAAAATCTGCAAGCGATACCAGGAAGGAACGTCTCATCAGTTAATGGAAGCCAGAAGCTTCCAGTTCTCTTCTCACTTCTACTAGAGATCTTTGGTATAATAAAGGAGGTAGCATTTAATCTTCAGTACATAACTAAAAGAATGAGACTTATCAGATCATTCCAATTTCCTTCTACCTCTGTTGATCTGGCAATAAGAAAGTATTTCATCTGTCCTTCAGATTGAACTCTGACTGCTCCATCCTGTCAGGCAGGGGGTTCAGAGTGTGGCTATTGTTGTACAAATCAAAATACTTTTTTTTTAAGCAAAACAAACAAACAAACAAACAAGAGAAATAAATAAAAAACCACCATACCACAACAGATGGGACTGTTGGATTTTTAAGCCTTTTTCTCTGAAGATCTCTAAGAGTGCTGTGCAGGCACAAGTAACACTGTACTCAAGGCAGCAATTCTTGTAACTCAAATACCGTAAGAAGTCAGAATGTCTGAAAGGACCTATCAGCTACAACTAACACCTACTACATTATTTGGTGGCAGAGGCAGAGAGCTGCATTTAAGGCTTCTGCATTTATGTACATTCAACATATTGTCAAAGAGTTCTGGTAGGCAGTAACTGTGCCACAGCAGACAACAATAGAACAACAGGTACAGATACAGAGAAACAAGGGTATGCAAGGCCATTAAACTGACCATACCAGAGATACAACTTCAGCTCAGTCATGGACACCATGCATACCACTCTGTGGTCTTTTCATAAAGTCTTGGTCAAATCACACCAGCAAAACCGTCATATATTTTATGTGACACTAACACTTCATACACACTTGTCGTGCTCTTGTACATCCTACTAGAATGTACAGAACCGTGTGGTATGAAAACCTGTCAGGCTGTTGTGATGCTCATTAAACAACCAAACTGGCAACAGAAACAGAGACTACTTCTCTCTGCAGCTGCTGTTTTCCAGGTGCTGTGAAGACAAACAGTAAGAATATTGGCATAATGGAGAAAAAGGGAGTAAAGGCAAGACAATCTATCCAGTAACATTGCAGTGATTCTATTGGTTTTGTTTTGCAAGCCACCTGGATCTCCCCCCACCTACAGTTACCAATCACAGTTCTCAGTCCATCTATTCCATGTACCAAGTACTCTTTGGAAGAGATCCTCAGTAGATCATGTATAGCCAGGGCACAAAGTACCATCTAGTTCCACATTCTAGTCTCATTTTAGACAAGTCATTAAGGCTTATATACAGCTACTGCAAACGTGCAAGTTGCAACAACAATAAATTATATTATTGGGTTTTTTAAATCACACAGAAGTCTAAAACCTCTGAGACTGGTCTCCAACAGTACTTAACAAAATTACTGTTAAAAAAATAAACCAGAACATAGGCATATATGTATCTGTATTGTTCAAATAAGTTGATATAAATATCATCCTTGAAGCCGACAGATCTTTTGCTTGAGTGACTTAACATACTGATTTTGTGACCTGTGTTTATGCAAACCAATCTGAAAGTTTTAACTCATAGTACAGTGTGGAAATAGAGACTTGTACAAAAGGAATGTGCACTGCCAGCAGTTATCCTCCTAAAACTTCTCATATTTGAGAATACATTAAGCATTGCCAGTCAATGTTCAATAATTGTGCAAGCATTTCAAAACACCTGATTTTCACATAAAACACGTTTTTGCACTACTACCCCATGATTTTATTAATATATGTAAGAAAATATATGTAGCATGGCTATTCTAATTTAAAAAAGCTTAAGCAAGAACAACGGGCTACTGTAAATACAGCATCTGTCAAAGTTAATTAACTACAGGCTGCATTTTTATCCACTTCATCCACAAACAGTAATTGATGGCATTAGCAGGAAGTTTTTACTTCCAGAGAGAATCTACCAGAAGAGAATCTTAGTGCTATTTAATATTGTTTAATCTTGCCACATTTCAAAGCTCATTCTGCAGTTAGCATTCAAAAGAAATGTAAGTAAAATGTTTACTTTACTCAGCAGGAAGAACACATTCACAATCTTAAACAACAGTAGAAAATAAAGTTCAAAGACCGAATTTAGAAACAGATTTGCAGTTATTTTTAACAGATTGAGGATTTATATGAACTTACAGTAAGATTCCAGTTGATCTGTGGTATTCTTGTGTGAAGATTTAGACTGAACATAAGCAACAGAACTCCAGTAACCACCAATGCACTACAGCTCACAAACTCAAAGAAATAAAGGCCTTCACAAGGGGAGCATTCCATGATGGTCTCTATGCAGATGAATGCAATCAGTGCCAAAACCTAGGAAGAAAAACAAGTGGAAAAAATATAAATAGATTTCCACATTTTGAAAGTAGCCACAAGTATTCCTGAAATTTCCATTGGGAACATGATCAGTTTACACTCAGGAATGTGTGATTTTAGTTTATAACAGGGCACTGTCTAAAGAACAAAAACAAAAGCAAATTAATGCAAGACTTTCTGGATATCTCCCGTTCAACAAAGTGTATTTTAGCAAAACTACAAGGAGTCTAACATCAAAATAAGACACCCAGAAAGGCATGGAACCCCTTCAGGCCATTGGCTTAATATGAAAATGTCACCACAAACATTTTATGTCATTTTTCACTCATGATATGTTATTCCAAAACTTGACAGAGGAATGCATTCGTCTATTGGGCCAAGCTCAAACTCAATTACATAGTATTAATACAGTTTGATTGTGAAAGACATTTCAATAAAGCTATTATTTAAAAAGCACTACTCATTTGAGATCTAAATCAATTCAATATAGAATAGAACAAGGATCTTTACCAGCATCCAAAAACACCTGCTTTTTTCATGGTTTTTATCATCAATATACTATATTTCATATAGAAATATATTTTAGCATTCCCTTATAAGACAACAAAGCAAGCAGCTAATAGGCAAAGGAAAAACTCCTGGTGCTGCAAACACATCTGAGACTACTGACTGAGATAATGTCAAATTCAGAAGATATCTTGGTAGAGTTAACACAAATACAGACTTTTTTAAGATAAGAGTTTAAGTTACCATTTAGGATAAAACAGTGAAACTTACTATACTTAAAAATAAATCTGTCCAATGGACAAAACTAAAATATATAAAAACTTTACACCAATATTAGCTACTACTGATAACTATCACTTAAATACCATTAGATACCACTGATAAGCTACTGATTAGTATAAAACAGATACTTAAATGTTTCAAACTGATTTTTTTGTAAAATATAACTGGTAAAAGAAAAACAGTTACATGGAGTGCTTTCTTTGGTTTGGGTTTTTGTTTGGTTGGTTTGTTGGGGGTTTTTTTGAGGGGTTTGTTTTGTTTTGCTGGTTTTGGTTTGTTGATTTTTTTTTTTTAATTTTCCATTGGAAGCAAGAAAAGCCTTAGTAGTGTTTTGCTTTGGTTTTCAAGATAACAACCCCTTCCATCTTCCCCACCTACATGCTTCAGAAAGAATTCACTTTTTTGCTGACACAAAATTCTAATGACAGCAGAGAAATTCACTTCAGTTTGAGGATGAACTCAGGGATATAGCCTCCTCAGAGCTAAATATTCCACCATTTGAAGGTTTTGCACAAAGAAAACTTAAGTTCATAAGACTGACAGAAGCCACCATACAAATCAGTTTCTACTAAATTTTCCTTTGCCAAGTTCAATAGCGCTTTGCAGATACACAACACTTCTCACGCTTCATCCATTAATTTGTCTTTACCTCCTACAACAAATCTAGCAAAAAGAAGAAAAAGGATTTTGAAAGAAGTCACCATTTTTGTCACTAACATCAGCAGTAATTTTAAGTGAAGGACAATATCCTGCATGCTTCATTTGCTACTTACTTCAGAACGCAGTAGGTAATCTAAGTTTAAAAATGGATTAAAACAAGGCAAAACAGTTTTAAAAAACCTCACGCTGGAGTAGAAAGTCTCTCCCAGTTCACTTAGCATGTGAACTTTAAGAAAGCACATGCCATACTAATTTTTCCCAGCAAAGAGAGCAGGCCTATTCACATCAAACAAATTCTGAATGGATACACAGTGACTAAACACTTACTTCAGATTTTATCTTTGACACTGAATAGCTTTGGGGAAAAAGAAAAGATATGCAGTGAAATGGAACATTCAGAAAGCCTGAATCAAAGTCAAACTATGAATGCGGCAATGACAGACAAAAAAAACACTGTCCAGAACACAACTTTGTTTTACAATATTAGCATGTAATGAAGTCCACCTTTGCTGTGAATATAAGCATTGTAACTGAAGGTGACATCAAAAGCAATTTATTTTACAAAAAGTAAAGCTCTCAAAAAAAGCTGTTTCAAGCAGGATCAATACCAAGCATTAACACTAAATGTTAGCTGGTTAAACTTCATTATATTAGAACATCTAAAAGTCAGAGTCTCCTTTGCTGCTTCACAATTTTTGATTATGACATTTCTAAAATTTTTATTCTTTTAAAAGAAGTTGTTCTGCAATATCCTCTAGAAATACTGTAGTAAAAGCCAAAAACAATAGGTTCATTTTCTAAAAATACAGACATCTCTGAATTATACCAGTAATACTACACTGAAGGAGCCAAAAATTCTAGCACACCAATGGCTATGCTGGGTAACTGCTACTTTGCATAGAGTCTCCGTTGTTTTGCTGATAAAAATCTTAACACTGACTCTCCTCCATACCAGTCAGTATTGCTTCTTCGAGGCTAACATACCCACTTAGCAGTCAAAGCTCAAACTGAAGAGGCATTTTGAGCAATGAACTCTAATCATTATGTTTTATTTATATATGTCAAAGCTCAGAATTAAAAAGCTAAAAAGCAAAATCACCGAACAGAGTTAGTTCTGTTCTAACTCAAACCAAGACAAAACTTCAGAGAAATTCTACCTTAAGACTTCATTTTATCTCTTAAGAAATGCAAAAATACATTTACTTGAGACACTGCCTTATAAGAAAAAAGTGTTAGCTCTGTACATTTAGGTTTGACTTAACCCAAACCATTTCAAATGCAACAGGTGTGTCATCAGTTTAAGTAATGTGCAGCAGCATTAGTATACAGTGGTCTGGGCCGTGGCAGCCCAAATCTACTGATACATTTAAAAGAAAGATTGGGAGAAAACCTCAATTACTCAGTTTATGATGGAGATGTTGGCAACAAAGCAGAGGCTGTGATTTGGAAATGTGCACAATTACTGACTATTATCAGGAGTATTATCATCACAGAGTGGATCAGGACACCTGAAAAAATCTTATTGATTGATGGGACAGGGAAAGGAGAACATTTCCATGCATAAAATTTATTTGTAAAATTCCAATTAAACTTGTTACTATTTCTCTTGCAATAAAAATATAGTTCAGTCTTCTCCAAGGTTATCCACCCTGCCAGTGTCACAGGTAATACCTTCCTGTTAACTGTCCATTATTTGTCTGATAATGAATGCTATGACAAAAAATGAAACTTGAATTAATCACCACATCAGGAAGAGCTATCCTCCCACAGAAACGTCGCTTTTCATAAACACAATGCAAATCTCAGTCTTTACAGTGAGATATTTTCTCTTTGAAACATCAGGGTAATCTTGTCCTCCTACACATTTATAAACTTGCCAGAAGCATCCTTCAGATTAACTACAAGTAATATGAGTCTTCTACAAAAATACACTAGTGCTGCTTTCACTGGCCATTCCACTCAGAGATTAATCTAAGTTTGTTTTTAATAAAAAAGCAAGCTACTCTGAACACATGAAATAGAAGTGAAATATATTACAGAATGAAACCCATGACTTAGACAGTTAAGATTACTTAAAACTGTTGTATAAATGATAATGTGAGCCAAAGCAGCTTGGCAAAGGCCATCATTCATCAAGTGACCAAGTTCATTTAAAAAAAAATTAAAACCACCATAAACCACAACCTGAACAGATTAAAATTGTAAGAAAAATGCTTCTGTTTCTCTTCATTTTTAAATCTATGAAATAATTGATGAAACATGCTATGTAAATTAGGTAGTGAATTAATACCATTTTGCCACCTAGAATACCACTTGATCAACATGGCCATAAAGTAGACTGACGTGATCATAAGTGTGCCTCCAGAGTGTCCCACTGCAAATCGCAGACAGACCAAAAGTTAGTCTTGGTCTCAGCTACCCCACCTTATTTTCTGAAGTACTCCAGTGCAGATTGAGCACTAACCATTTTCTTCTATTCTCTCTGAGCTCTGTAACTATAATAAAAACATGATCTTTCTAACCTACTTCTATCTCTATTGCCTGTCTACCACCCATCATTGCCTACTGAACCAGCTAATCTATCTGCAGCTCACATCATGTTACCAAGGCTCAAAGAACTAAAAAGTCACTTCTCCAGAGCTCCCCGCACTCTTCCCTCTGCCACACCACAGATCGCAGATAAAATTAGTGCCTGGCCTTACCATGCTGGCTCTCTACACTCTCCTGGGAAGAGGGAGGAAGGACAAAGACCCTCCAGCCCTCTTGGGAAGCCTCCATACTCCACCTAGGCACAGAGATTCACAGTGCTTCTGGTGACAGAGGTGCAAAGTTGCAGCAAAGAAAAACCCTTTCTCCACAGCTACTTCTACTTTGCTCCTGCTTTGTAACATGTCACCTCAGAAAACTAGGAGACAGGATATATAAAAGCCTGTGTCTGCCTCTCATGACTCCAGCTACAGGACTAGCTAAAAAGAAAGAAAGAAACAAACAAACCCCAAACCAACCAAACAACCCAAAACACAACAACGAAAATACCCTCAAAACCGAGCATCATATCAGAGCACAGGTCTCAGCCAACAAAATGCATTCTGCAATTTGTCCAATGTAGGAAGCAACCCTCACTGACGAGTCACACCTCTTCTTATAGTTTAGGGTGGTGAGTTTGGCAAGTTTGTCCACAAGAAGTTTCAAGGCTGATTTACTGAGAAAAAAATGAGAAGTTGAATGTTGCGAAGATCTCTCACATGAATTATTGCTCTCTCCCACAAATAACACAGCTTTCTCAGGCAGAGTCAGAGAAATTTTTCTTCTGATGGGTGAAACAAACCTTTTCATCTGTTTTTCTTTGCACTAGTACTTTGGAGAGTTTTCAGTTTGACCCTAATCCCTCCAGTGCCCAAAGATTTGTATAACTCGCTTGTATGAGTTTCTCTTTTTTTAAAGAGTTGTGTTCGGTTTCTATTCTACTTCCACACTTTTTGAAGTAAGTACACTGGATGATGTGTTGATACACAACTTTGTCATGATGGAAACTGCTTATTCTACTGGATGCTCAGGTCCACACAGAGGCATCCTAGGTAGGCTACCTGCAACGCTATTTTTTCTTCAACAAAGGAGATGAAAGAGTTTGGTCAACAAAGCAGGATCAACAAGAACAAGCTTCAGGGTAAGCTGAGAAAAGCTCCGAGCCTGCCCAGACTTGCAGCCTGATGTGCACACTACAACTCTAATCCAAATGACAAAGCAAACCTCCCCTGTCCTTCAACCTCCTCCTCCCACCAAACAACACAAAGCCAGAAGAAAAAAATCTCCAACTAGAGGATTAAATATAAGTTATATTTCTGAATGATTTTTTGTGCTTTTTGTCTTGAATGAACTAGCAAACTGTTATCCAGATTTATTGTTTGGGACATTTAGGACTGCTAAGATAACTCATGTACAGTGCAAGGCTACTGCACTGCTATTAAACAGCATAATGGCTCCATTCAGAGTGAAGCAGCCCCTCACTGGAAGGGGATGAAGCAACCACAGTTTAGGGCCATTTAATTCCTGAAAGAGCCCCTATGCTGGGATCCAATGTCCTCTAATTTAGCCATATTTGCCTCCTACCATTATTGCATTCATCTCAACTTTCCTGTAGATTCTCCTGGAGAAGGGCCATTAATGAAGAAATCATCTGCCTTAAGGCTATGTAAATGGCTTATATTTACATCATTTTCTTGGCAACGTAAGCATGTCAGACATAAACCAGTATTTCCCCAAAATGGAGAAAAAGTGCTATGACAGGCACCAGTACTGACTGGAGGTTGCTAATAGTGTATTTTTCCTGTCAGAACACGTTGCATTTTATTTTTGAGGAAAATAATCAAACAACTGCACTAAAAATAAAAAAGACAGTTCTGCAAAGAAAACAATGTAAAAAAAACAAGAGAGTTTTCCTGTTTATCTACAATGTTACCACATAAAGCCTTATTGTGTGGTGAAATGACATAATTACGCATGATTTCCAAAAAACCACAAAATGGTCAGCATTTTTTCTGCCTGAAAAATACCCACAGAATTTTAGTAAGAATGTGACACTACCAAAACGTTTTTACATCCAGACTGTTTAAATTAACGGTACAGCAGTATATATATGCACAAAATACAGGAGAAATAAATTGCCTTTACACCACTTAAAGTGTCTGAAGACATTAAACTTTCTTGAATTAAAATCTAGATTTATTGTTCTCATTTACTTGGCCCAGCAGTCCCAACTTAATGTATGAAACCAAGTGGGTCTCATTCCTTGCAAAGCACACACACATCCCACATCTAAAACAGCTGGCACAGATATGAATATTTGGGATCATATGGCTTAAACACAGTCCTGCTTCTCCAGCAGGAAACCATCTTTTACCCTAAGCAGAAGAATGCTTGATTTCCCGCCTGTTCCAAGTCTGCATCCTTAAGACTAAAAGAAATGTCCTATTAACTCTGGTCATTGTACTGCAAGAAGCCTTAAATCACAAACAAGTATTAAACTTTTCTCACAAGATAGAAAATTTAGGAGAACATTTAACAGAGGGGAAAGCTTAAGAAGCACCAGTGATTCGGCACCCTGTGCTCTAACGGCACAAGATATAACACTGAATAAATCCAGAGAAATTCAACCAGACCTCCAAATCCAACTCAGATTTGTGTTTAGTGGTGACAACAGAAATAATATCAGAATATTTAAATTTCAGATCTTTATTGCATCTCTATGGTTTTACATGTAGCTGCAATCCTTAAGTTTTCATTATTTCTTAGTTCACTTTTGATATAAAGTGGTGAGATTTCAGCACATTAAGTACTGTGGATTCTTCATTAAATCAACAGATCTTTTGCCACTTCCAGTGGTTTGCAATAATCCTTGAAAGATTCAGCTACTGCTGACTTCCCTTTCTCAACTTAGGCAAAAGACCAATTCTAAATACGGAACATATTTCTGAGGTCAGAAACATTTTGATGGCATATTATGAGAAAGGATCGTATTGAAGAATAAGAGTAATCAACACTTAAAGTTAACAGAGTGATAGTTGTTTTGAAACATTAAGTACATAAAAACTAACATATTCTAAACTAATTAACTGGACTAAATTAAGGTGACTTGAAGAGATTCTCAACTGGCTAATATAGAAATGCATCAATTTTAAAAGTTAATTCAAACAGAGCTTAGAACAAAAAAAAAACCTGCATACACAAAGTAGTGACTTATTTCCTGATAACCCTGCATTAGTACAGTGTTTTACTTATTGCTTGGACACACCTACACAACAAACATCCTTATCTGCTAGATGAAAACACGAAACCAATCCCAGTTTAAAAAAAACATGAAACAAACAGTACTTTACAGTACAGAAACACTTATGGTTTGGGGATTTTTTTTTAAAAAGAAAAACCAGTTCTTCCTGTTACTCTTAAATAATTTAAGATTTTTTTTTCCTGTTATATTTATATTGCCCTCAAAGTAAATCCATTGTAGCATTTGAAGTAATAATTGAACATGCAGACAATTGTCTGTTTTGCACAACTCCCATGAGCCATGTGGCTCATGACGGAGGTGTCCATGATCAGACCCATGCCATGCTGCTCCACAAACGGTGGTCTTGGGCTACAGCATCAGACATAGCTGCAACCACCACCTCCTCCCCTTTCTCTCTCTAAAAGCAGGGTTGCTGCCCAGGTGGCCCCTCACACCACTGCTTTCTGGCATTAGGGGTGCACCCTGCCGGGACTGGAAGAGTCACTTCGCAACCTCCACTCCCAGCCCTGACAGTATCTCACCTACTCTTATTCTGGCACCTGTAAAAAGCTCCTTAGCCCTCCTTCACATGACTTTGCAGAGTTTGTCTTACTCACACCCAAGCAAAACCCAATCATCTAACAAAACAAAATGAACAAACGAAGAACTCCAAACAATTTTTTTTACAAATGCAAACAAATCACACTCATTTAGGTATATTTTAGGTTTTATCCAACCAAGTAGGTGACCAGCACTGAACAGCATCTGAAACGAAGGCACACTGCAAGGAGGTATTTGCTTTAGGCACATTACATTTCCTCACAGAAACCATATTTAAGGCTTAATTTTCCCTTCCACTGTCTCATACTCATTTTGATAGACATCTGCAAGCAGATAGCCATCTCTCTTTCTCCAATTCCCAAACATCACAAGCTAGTATCTCTAATCATACTGTCTGGTGCAAGCCATGGCACATTTCTCAGAGGCAGCTACAACTCACAAAGGTCAGACAGTAAAATTTTCTTAATGGCCAACTCAACAAGCCTCAGCATAACTGTGCCCACACCAGAGAAGCAAAGGGAACTCCTGCAGAATTATCACTGCAATACGTCCACAACAGACTTCAGAACAGAGTGCTGGTAAAAACCATAATTAAAACATGCATGTAACAAAACCCTGGAAATTCTTAAACAATAAAACCACTCAGCTAAGTTTCAAGTCCAATTTTATGATAATTTGACTAGCATTTGCGTATCATGCTCTTAGACAATCTAGGTTAAAAAAAAAAAATCAGAAAAATATGATACATTTCTTCAGTGCTGTAGTAAATATAATGCTATATACATTTGAGCCCTCTGCATCTTTCTCAGCCGCTGCCAGCCACACATATTGGGGTCAGAAGGTTGGGAAGGGGAAGAATATTTTTCTATTAGACTCATTTGCTACTAGTCCTACTCATGCAGGCTTTACTACAACAGTAACACAGTAAAAACTGACTACAGGAAACAAAATGAGGGAAAAAACCTAGCTTAACAACTGAGTTCAAGTAAGTTTAGTAATTCTTACTTCCAGTCACTAAGATATGGGAAGATACAACCATACCTTCCTTAAAAAATTATTGGTAATTAAAAAATTATTGGTAAAGCTTAACTGCAGACAAAACTGATTTGACAGCTAGTGGCACTAGTTTTGTAAGAGCATTTATTAGTTTGCTAATAATAACTGTGCAGGATGCTCAAGAGAGCATGTCCAGGTATGTCTCAATACATTGCCCAAATTCTCATGTCCAATCTTCCAGCAAGGGTACAGTGTCCTCTTCAGTCCATTTCCTAGTTTTTCCTATTATATAAGTCAAGCTGTAAGAACTCAGAACTTATCATATATTTGCTATTTAAACAAAATGGATAAACACAGTTACCATACGTTTGTCTCCAGGCTGCACACATACATTCTGTATGGTACATACAAACACAGACTCTCTGATGGAACAGTCAGCAAGTTACTGAGATTGTGTTTGTATGATTTTTAAACAAAGTAAAACAAAATTGGCTGTTCCTTCACTTATGAGAATTCTCTACTCAGCTTTTAAAGGAAGAGAAAAACCAATACTTCTGGCCTGGCTTTATGTTCCCTTTCACACTAATAGCCCAAGTCGTGTTGGAAACCTGCCTAGTCAAAACAAAATCAAACACAGTACTGTAAATCTCTAACAAATAGGAGGATAAATTAATTGGTTTTAAGAAGTAAAGGTGTACTCATAAAATTTGCCAAGCATCTGATCTGTGCAGCCTCCTGTTTAACTAGTCCATTAGGCTATTTTAAAAAGTGAAAGTTCTATTTTAAGACTATGAGAATCAGTCTGTATCCTTTGAAACCTCATTTAATCCCGATTATGAGGAAAACATCAAACATCCCACAAATGCTAAAACAAGAAAGGAATTTTAATGAGAAAACAATCAAGAACTTAAAGTAGTCCTAAGGAATCCATTAAAGTTTTTTGGGTTTGTTTTGTTTAAAGGAAATGGTGCAAAATGTCCTTGCAATCCCAACATTCCCAAGATCACAGTCTGAAGGCCCCCTTAGATGCCATGCCTTAAAAGGCAAAAAGAGTCTAGACATACTGGTAAAACAGAACATTGAAAAAATAGATGTAGGCCAGAACATTAAAGAGCACTGCCAGCTGTACTGGGGAATGCATGAAACCTTCAAGCCTGTCTTACTGTTTAGACTGTCTTAGAAATGTTACACAGTAGTATCTCATCCAAACCAGAAAATAGCCCACTAACTTTCACTGCATAACTGCAAATCCACCTACTCCTGATTTTATAACTCAAGAACAGATCCGCCTAAAGACTGCAAACAAAATTGGCACACTGCAAACAGAGGACTATAAAATGTTGTTAACAACACAAAAGCCCTAAGATTCTGGCAACAATGCCTTTGCTTTCTCAGTCACAATTCTCACTGCACTAACACCATGAACTAAACGTACAGAATATCCCAAGACAGGAGATGATCCTATAATCCTGGAAGAGTACTTTTTCCAAAATACTTTCAAAATGTTACTGATAACATCATATAAAACTGAAATACCTCCATGCTTAATAAAAGGTTTCGCCTACATTAAATAAAAAGTTTCTAAGCATTAAATGCACAATTAGTTTCTTTTAGAAGAGTACAATCAAGCAACCAATTAATTTATTCACAACGTTCAATTGGAAATATCTATTTCCTAGCATGAAAAGAATTTCTAAGACAAAAGCTACAGAAGGTTATCAAAAACTTGTGGAAGTATTTCAGAATATCTACATGCATGCTTTTTGTTTTCTTGCGTGAGCATTTCAGTTTAAAATGTACAAAACTACAGAAAATTACTAATAGGGAAATGCTTGTAGTTGATTCATAAAATAATCTCAAAAAACCTGCCAGAACTGTTACAAGAAGTGCTGTAGCACTGGCAGATTTATAGCGTTAGAAAATAACAGTGCTCAGCTTCAGTGAAAGTTACAGCAGAAGGATCACCATATGCAACTCCAGATCCAGGCACAGGACATATTTCTACATACTGGGCACATGACTGCTGTGCTCCATGCTGCCTCCATGCTGTAATGGAGGCAACTATCATGAGCAAGTTGGACTTGCTTGCAAGCTGAACATTTTGTGAGCGTACATACAAGCTAAAGAAAAGTTAAAGAAAGTGTCATAACAAGACATTATTCAAGCATCAACACCTGGATATCAAGTTACATATAAAAAAAAAAAGCTTAACTGCAGACAATCCTGAAGACACTTGTTTGGGTAAAAATGTATCATATTCTTCCACAAGCTAAGGCATTAAATAGCAAAGTCTTAAGTACAACTAATGAAATACAATAGTCAGAAATATAATTCTCAAGAGTTCGAGCTCCCAGTTTAATTTGCACACTGTAAGATTCAAATATTAAAAGCTACTCTGCTTATCTGAAGCTACCTTTCAGGCACTATGCCTTTCTAGTAACATACTGCAGTGTGAGTACAGATGTCAGCCTGGACATGTAAGTAAAACAATGCCTGAGACCTGTCACTGTAAAGACTGCATTACTCAATTCATGCTGTTGCACACAGTGCGGGCTTCTCAGGTTGGGGAAGTGCCATGCCACCTCTAAGGCCTCTTTCCCACAGTTAGTAAATGCTTTTGACCTAGCTTTCCTCTGCTCACGGTTGTATGTTTTACATCTATTCTACATCAGGTTGGCATCACTGAGCTTTTGCTTCCCCCCTCCTATATTCCGAAGAGTTGATGATACAAATTCCAGAGAAACCAAAACTTTACTTGGCTTGGAAGCAACTAACTACACAAATCATCTGAGAGTTAGGTGACTTATTTAAAAAAAAAACAACAAACAAACAAAAAACACAAAAACCAAACCTACAGGTTTTTTTTAATCCAGCTCTGATTTTACAGTAAGGGATTGCTACCCTTACAGAGTAAGAGCCATTGACCCACTGTTAAGATGTTTATTCTTTGTGTCTTTTTATATAAAACTTCAACACAGAATCACCAGTTGAGGTCTAGAAGCAAGGCAGATATTTCTGAAATGCAATTTTGAGCACAGGATGATGACTATCAAAAAGTGTGCAAAAATGCATTAACTTGCATCAGAAATAACAGATTCTTCCTAAACTGATTATATTACAAGAAAAACATAACCTCTTAAATTGCTAGTCTTTTTCCGTGTTTTGTTATCTCAAGATGGTAATTAAACCACTAGGGAGGCTCATCAACAAAAGACATTACCAGAAAGATTAAAAGAAGGCAGCTTTCCAAACAATACTATTGGAACTAAATTTCTTACTGTAGCATCTACAATTAGAACAGTGTATCTATTACTATTACACTGCTTCATAAGGGGAGGAAAAAATAGAGCACAGTTATTACAGAGACTGTAGAAATTCCTTCCAAAATAAAAATTTAAAACTATCCATTTAGGAAAAAATATATAAATATATATCGGGAATTTGGAATTTACTACAGTAAGACACCAGCCTATGGCCAGATGACCAGATGATAGTTGAGACACCATGAAAGAGACCAAGACCTCCACACCTTTCTGCAGACAACCACAGTCTCTTCTTTAGTTGCACAGAGAAACAATCAAAAGCAAAGGTAAACAACTACCTCGTTGTTCTTCCCTCTACTGTAAATGTCAGTACAAAAACATTGCCATGGAGCAATGAATATCTAAAACTTTAAAGAGAAACGCTTCCGAAGAGAAATCGGGAGTTTCAGACACACTGACTGAGGAGATACAGTTTACCTAAAGCAGTATTTCTAAGCATATTTGTGTATTACAAATTCAATATGATGTTAGAACAGTCTTCTTCTATGACCAAGTGCCACAGATTACCAGTATTCACTGTCACAATCAACATCTGAACAAGCAGCTATATATACCACTGGGACTCAAAGCTCAGTAAACACCACACAAAGCCACAAGGATTTCTTACATAAATGCACATTCACTCTTTGGAAATTATAAGAGAATAAAAGATGGAAGATACAGTAATCACAGAATGACTATAAACTACCAATGCAATCCTAGCATGTAACAGGAAAGGTGTCTTCAGCAGAGGCTTGAGAAAGTGACATCACTATACACCCTCGTAAGACACACTTGAAAGGTTTCCCACTACTTGGGTTATGCCTTCTGAGAAACTAACTCCTCAGCCAGAAGTGTTGCAAGAAAAGGCTGCCAGAGGGTCCCAAGACCAGAGAGCTCTTATGAATCTGAAACAATTTTGTCTTGTCTCGTGCAGAAAGATTAAGGAGTACAAACAGCTGTTCTAAACTGCACGAAGGAGTACGGAGCAGTTATGGAAAGTGGCAATGTTAACAAAAGAACAAATGGCTATAAATTTGTTAGAAGTTCACACCAGAAATAAGGAAGGTTTCTATACCTTCAAAGCACAGAACAAATGAAAAAAAGCTAACTTTATATGTACTTATGGAAAAAAAAAATCAGGTACAGGGCTGCCTGTGACAGTGAAACTGCCTTACAAGGCTTGGATGTCTCCTGAAGTGCTCTGCTTCTAATGTGAAAGAAATCTCAATTTATTCACATTGCATTCAGTGGTCAACTGTAACTTCTATGACTTACAGAAGGGCAACTGCCTGCAGAGCATCAGCTCCCCACTCTAACAACCTGTATGTGAAACAGATCAGGAACCACACTGATGTGCAGCAGCATAGGAGTACTGCAGAGATATCCAGGGAGAAAGGAGTGGGGAAGGGTTAGCCATGCTGTAAAATGTGACTCGACAGACTAGGGTGGGAGGTTGGGGATTCCCTCTAATCCTCCTCTCCAGAAGTGATCAGAATGAGATGCTGATCTGAAGGAAGAGATAATTAAATAAGATTAGTGAACACCTCATAGTAGTTTTCAAACAGATTCAAGCTTACTCCTTGGAATAAAAATGTAATTACTCTTAATGTTTTAATATAATTAACATTGAGAATTCTCAATAGTCTTATTACTCATGCAGGTGTGTATCACAGGCTTTCTGAATTTTGCTTTTCTCACTGCAATACTGATATCAAAGAATTCTACTGTGAGTCTGGAAACGTATGACAGCAAGACACAAAACAGCTTTTTCCAAAATTCAGCAGCTCTCCACCAATGAAGATGGAACTTTTAATTCTGAGAATTGTTAACATACGACCTGCTATTCCCAAGAGATTTTATTTAGCTCAAAATTTTGCCTCCACTGGTGGGCAACAGCATATGCTGTAGAGAACAAGATGAGAGCAAGCCTCATAAGGCTTGTTCTCCAGACCCCTGATCAGCCTAGTTGCCCTTCTCTGCACCCTCTCCAGAACCTCAATGTCCTTCCTATACTGCGGTGCCCAAAACTGCACACGGTACTCAAGGTGTGGCCTCACCAGTGCCGAGTACAGTGGCAAGATCACCCCCCTGTTCCTGCTGGCCACACTATTCCTGATACAAGCCAGGATGCCATTGGCCTTCTTAGCCACCTGGACACACTGCTGGCTCATGTTCAGCCAGCTGTCAATCAACACCCCCAGGTCCATTTCTGCTGGGCAGCTCTCTAGCCACTCCTCCCCAAGCCTGTAGATCCGTTGGGGGTTGTTATGACCAAAATGCAGGACCCGAGATTTAGCCTTATTGAAACTTGTACAACTGGCATTTGCCCACCGACCCAGCCTGTCAAGGTCCCTCTGCAGAGCCTGCCTACCCTCAAGCAGATCAACACTCCCACCCAGCTTAGTGTCATCTGCAAACTTACTAAGGGTGCACTCTAAGCCCTCATCCAAATCATCAATAAAGATACTGAACAAAAGCTGCCCCAGCACTGACCCCTGAGGGACACCGCATCACCGGCCGCCATCCGAACTTGGCTCCATCGAGCACAACCCTCTGGACTCGGCCATCCAACCAATTTTTGATCCAGCAAAACGTGCGCACATCCAAGCCACAAGCAGGCAGCTTCTTTAGTAGAATGCTGTGGGAAAGTGTCAAATGCCTTGCTAAAGCCAAGGCAGACAACATCCACAGCCCTTCCTTCATCCATTAAGCGAGTCACCCCATCACAGAAGGAGATCAGATTAGTTGAACAGGACCTGCCTTTTGTAAAGCCATGCTGACTGGACCCAATCCCCTGGTTGTTCTGCAACTTCCCCAAAGAAAAAGCACTATTTGGTTTGTATACAAGTATGCTGGCTTCCCCTGACTTCCATTTCAAGTTCAAGCCCTCAATTTAAAAAAAAAATAAATAAATGAAAAATTACAAAACCAAAGAGGAGAGCTCCATAAGTCATCCCTCCACCTCATTCATTCCCCTTCATAACATTTACTTCCCACCTGCCTGATGACCCTCCATCAGGCATCTCAGCCACCCCAGTAGCCCTGAAAGCTCCCTTCCTGATATGGACCAACACTCACCACCTTCCTTTGAGCTGTTTCTTTTAAAGAGGCTCACAGCTCCAGCACCAGTTACAGCAGATGCTTCCTCACAGATCCAAATAAACACACATGCAACTATTTCAACAGAACTGTAAGACACAGGCAAAAGAGCTACTTTCCAAAAAGCTCACCTATCTAGCAATAAAAACTTTCAAAAAGAGGAAAATCAGTTCAATACTAAGCTGTTCCACATGGGCCCTTTTTATTACTTCCTCAGTATTCTTCATATTGAATACTACTGACCATTTGCAGGCAGATATATGTACTATATAAAACTGTTCAACTTAGCCTTAAATAGTTTAAATAGAAGCCCTAAATAGTTTTCTTAGTTTGTATACACAATTTAAAATTAACTAAATGATCACAATGGTGTTCAACCTCTTCTGGGAGTGAAGGGGAAGAAAGCCAAAATAAGACTCAAACTGCAGAGTACTATATAAGAATCATTACCATAACCCATTATGGCAGTGCCCCTTTAAAGGGCATATTCTCCTGAAATGTTAACCAATATGAATTAAAACTATTCTCCTCTCTAGCAGCAATTAAATTACTCCAAATGCCTACAATGCCATGCCGCTTTCCAGCTTGTAACACCACCTGCAACAGCGTTTTGAATCAATAAAGACAAATCTACCAAAAAAAAATAGAGCTCTACAATCACCTCTTTTCAGTAACTTGTTTTCCTTCCCCCTCCACTCCCTGTTCCTTCTGTTTTTGACAGTCAAAATAATGGAAGTAGGGAACCAGAGCTATTTAAAACGCAATGCCCAAGTTATCCTTTCTATACAGCACTACCACCTAATTTGCAGAAAGTCCTTCAACCAAAGATTAGAAAAACCAGAAATGTTTGTCTTGAGCTGATAACTTTGTCTGCCAGTACTGTATGTATTTTAAGACAAATCCTGATTCTAAATGAAGCACGTGCATTGTAATCTTTCCTGTACCATTCTTTTTACTAGAATGTATTTAGAGACCTTTTATCTAAACCAACACTAGTCTTTTCTTTCTTCCTTTTTTTCTTTTTTCTTTTCTCTATTTTATGTTCTCTTGCATGCAATAAAGGGAGTTTATCCTTGGTTTTAAAAGCTAGAGTTCTACACTATAGACTTTGACACATTTTAGTTCCTACAGTAATTTTGTAAAAGTAATGCTAAACATTATAATTAAAATAATTATACTTGACAAATAGGCAAATTAAGTGCTCTGCGGAATGTGTTCTCCTTTCTTTTCCAAAACTGCTGAGTTTGTAAGAGTCAGTAGTCTGCTCTACAAGTCATTACCATGAATTAGACAGAACTGCTTTTGAGCATGACTGCAGAAACTAAACATGTCAAGATGGTACACAGGCTTCCACCCCATGTTAACTAACTTAATTTCTTGTTAACTTTCAACCCACCGGATTCACGCACTCCATAGGAGCCATGTGCAATAGCTCAGATCACTCTTATTAAAAAGGCACAAAATATTACTCAGTTCCCCTGAACATACCAATGTATATGTCTTCCTAACGATGTACTGGAAGTAGTGATGGCTTTGCTCAACCAACAAGAAGACTACCCTATCTGTAAATCAAGCATAGCATGTTTCTCCCCCCCCACACTTTTCTTTACAGTACTTAATTTTTTAAGAGATGTACTTCATGTAACCTTGTAACTTGCTCCAAGCAAATCAGAGTTTAATAATAAAGAATTCACCCACTCATGATCAGTAATCACTCAATTACAATACATGATCAGTAATCACTCATTTTAATTACAAGCTTTTAATGTAACCTGCCAGTTACGAGTATCCTACAGAAAGGATCAGCAGCAGGAACAGAAAAAAATCTTGAGGGCAGATTGTTTCAGCATATTAGGCAGCACCACCCCAGGACTTCTACCACACAGACAGTTTTTAACAGTTCAAAGACAGGTAGATGTTGCACAGTGATGACATTCTTTGGCTTCGGTCCTGAGAACACACAACGCGAATACAGCTATTCCTTGTTGTGAAGACTACTCGGGCAACGTGCTTGCTGCCACCACTCACAGATCAGATGCTGTTCTACTTTGAAGAGATTAGAAGAAAATAAATCGCACTTCCAAACCCTGGATTTTACTGGGTATTCGTAAAAAATGACTGCAGATTCACCACTGCAGTCCTCTATAGACATGCATCCTGGCTGACCCTAGGATACTTCGAATGTATTTCACATGAAACCTGTATGTGAAAGCTTTGTCTTGTACTAACCAGCAAAGGTTTTGTATGCTGAAGCTATATATATAAAATACTAAAGCGTTCCTGCTGTCACAGTTCTCAAAGAACTCACATATTTTAGGGGAAAACAAGCACCTTACAAGAAACTACTTGTAAACAAGCTTACTGCCATTTTCCTAAAACATTTATTTTAAAATATCCTGAAAAACATGTGATGATTTTAAAAATATCAAAGTAACTTTGAAAGCAGACCAGACTAAGACAAACAGAAAAACTGACAAAAACCTTAGGTGCTATTACACCTTTAGCAGCTAAAGTGCTCTAAAACCTGCACAGGCCCCACTGAACTAAACAGTTTAACTGTTCAATGTACACAAACAGCTTACATTTTATTCCAGAACGCACAAACGTGGGTTTTCTGTGGTTTGTTTTTCCCCAGGGTTTCTTTTCTCTTGCTCTGTGCACTTGAGAGAACTTCAGCCTGTTAAAGGCAAGCCCTTAAGTGAGTACTTTTCAGGTACCCAAGTGGTCGCCCCGGGGACATACCCCTACTGAAGCCCTTACCTGGACCCTTCAGGTCGTTTCCCCACACCCTGCGGCCCTCACCGAGAGGACACCAGACAGGACACGGGCCCAGCCGGGACCTCTGCCTGCCCCCTGCGACTCTCTACGGTAAAGTCCACCAGAACGTTTAATATTTAAATATTTTACTTTAAATTTTAAAATTTTATTTTAAAGAACGTTTAATATTTAAATCTATTGTCCTGAGAAGCTGACTTTGTTTATTTAACCTGTACAAAACCTGCAGCGGTGGAAATTTCACAGCCCAACGACCCAAGGGCACAGGCAGGCCCCGGCTCGCTCGCTGAGGTAAAACTCTGCGCGGGGGAGCACCTCTATGGAACCTGCTGTCGCCAAGGCCTCCCCAGGGCCTTTTTCCGCGGCAAAGGGAGCCAACACCACCTGATGGGAGCGAGCCAGGATGTACCTCGAGCCACCTGAAACCCAGCGGCGTTTCCTGCAGCCGTCAGGGACGGCAGTGGGGTAAAAGAGGGTAGCTCCCGGGCCGGACCGAACCTCCTTCTCCCGCACGAGGCTGACACCGCCTCAGGCTCCCCGGCCGCCTGAAATGGAGGAAGGCTGGGCCACCGCCAGAAGACGCGCCCGCAGGTACGCACCTCGTCCCCGCTTCCCGCCCGCACCCGTTCGGCGGAAGGAGCCCGCCGCGGGGGACTATCCCGAGCGCGTGGCCCGCTGCCCGCCGGCGGTACCTACCACCTCGGCCAGCTTGATCATGCCGAAGGTACCCCGCAGGTAGTCCAGGTCGCAGCGGAGGCCGCCCAGCCCGCGACGCTGGCTGACGGGCTCCGTGGTGGGCTGGTAGGGACTGCTGGCCCCCGAGATCATGGAGGTGCTGGACGCCTCGCCATCAAAGCCCTCCAGGTCATCACCGTTCCTCATAGTGCCGGTGCCGCCGCGCTGCTCGCCAACGGGTTGGTCGCGGAGCTCGGGCCCGAGCGGCACAGCACTCTCCTACCGGAGCGCCGGCTGCATGACTCTCCCGTCCCCCGTCAGGCGGAGCGGCGCAGGAGGAGCGAAGGCAGCATGGTGCCGTACCCCGGCCCCGCGAGGATGAGGAGGAGAACGGCTCCGCGCCCCACCACTCGGGGGCGCGCTGGCCCCACCGAGGGGCACGGGAACCGCCGTGCCCGGGCTCGGCCTTCGGCTAGGACGAGGCCGAGGCCGCCGCCGCCGCCGCCTCTCCCTCAGAGCCCGCGCGGCCACCACAGCTCACTCCCTTTCCCCGGCCCCGGCAGGATAGCTCTGCTGCGACCAGGAACGCCGCTGCCGCCACTGCTGCTCCTCCCCCTGCGCTCAGCGGAAAGGGAGGAGAGAGCCCGCCCCGGAGGGCGCGCCGCGGCCGGGCGGTGCCTCCACCGGCCCGCGGCCACCCGCCCGCTCCGCCCCTGCGGCCGGCACCTGCCCCCGCCCTCGGGTCCGGCCTTCCCACCGCCCGCACGGGCAAGGCAGGGACGGAAGGGCACCTGCCCCCGGAGCATTCCCTGCCTCGCGGCGGGCGCCGAGCCTCACCCGGGTGGGCACTAGGGTCACCGTGCTCGGCAGGAGCTGTCTGGAGATTGCTGTCGTTGGCTCCTGCCGGTTCTGGCACTTCAGAAGGTATTAGCAGTCTGTCGCGTTAAAGGCTTTTCGACTTCGGGGTTTGAAAACACGTCGATGTTGGTGAGAAACACTGAGAAAGTCAACGGCTATGACTTTTTACATTTTACAATGTAAATTTTACATTGTAAATTTTACTCGGAGTTAATCCTTCGAGATACATGAAGCAGTTCACGCTGTTCAGAATTACTTTAAAGGTGGTGCAATAGCATACCCGCCGTCCTTCCAGTATTGGAAACCTTCAGGGTATTCTTCCATGAGTGTTAGAAACATTTTAAAGTGTAATTTTAAATAGTGAAGTTTTCCAACCAAACAGTTAGTTTTGGCAGGCTCCAAATCCCTATGTCTCTTACTGTATCACCATAAGGAAGGAGAAATTGCAACATAACCTGGCAAACACAGGTGTATCAAATGCAGCTGAAGAAGGTGTTTTTAACAGAGACAGACAGACAGCCTGCTGTGTACCACAAACCGAGCTGAAACCCAAGTGTTTACTGTGACATCCTGGGATTTTCCATTTAGTCAGCCAGATCCCTGCTCTTAATTCTTGTCATTGACAACCTACTCTATTTTCTCTTCATGTCACTAGTATAGGACTTTCATGAGCATTAACTCTTCCAGCATCTTCCTCCAGCCTCCAAGAGTCTTACTGCTACAATTTTTTTAATGTCCATGACCACTGTGGATTATCAACCTTGTGATTTCCTTTCCAGTTATCTTTGTGTTTTGCTTAATCTTTCCCTTCCAGTTCTCCCGAAGCCCCTTTAATCCTTCTTCTTTTAGAGGGTTCTGCCTAGTATAATGTGATTTTGAATTTAAAGAGATTTTACTTCTTTTCTGTGGCCTCTCTATAAACAGACTCTAAGAAGTAGTGCCAATGAGACAGACTCAGAGAGCACAGCAGGAACCCTGGATGGAGAGAGTTGGGGTTTTGTCTGCCATGGCCTGTCATTTCTTGGTTAACTGGAGACATTGCTGACAGTATACAACCAAAAGAAGTGGGGGTTTTTTAACTTTTCCGGTACACCCCAGTGCTGTAAGAGGCTGATATTCTCAAGCAAGATGAAGAGTTAGGAGACAAATGCTTAAGAAAATAAAAACCCTCTGGTGAAGGGCAAATAGCATGGAAAAGGAAAGGGAAAAGATAAGCAAGGCCTGGAGAAGGATGGAAACTCTTGCTCAGGTCACACAAAACTAGCCTAATATGAAATCATAAATGGAAGGTGGAAGCCCTGCACTGGCACAGGGCTGGCCAGGATGGACTAATAGGTTTTTACAGTCTCTTATTTCAGTTCTTGCATAACTCCAGGGAAACCAGAAGTCTCACACAGCTCCTTTTCTTGCAGGAAATATCATGGGTAGGTGGTTGCCATTTCCAAGAGCTTCTCTGGATTCTTTTTAACTTAAGGTTCAACAGCTATTTCAGGACCACAGGATTTCCACATTTACCTCCAGAGACATTTAATGTTTGTTTTGAGGGACTGCTGTGGTGGCTCTAGAAAACTATCTCAGCAAAATAATGAAAACATTTTTGAAACATTCAGTGAACATTACTTTGATTAATCTGTTGTAGTTCTAACCCAAACACATCAGTATGTTGAATGAGAATCAAAAGGTAGTATTGCAGAAGGCAAATAAGGACACAGGAAGAGATGATTGAGTGATTTAAGAAAAAGGCTAGGGGATAAGATCCTGATTCTGGTTTTCAGCACAGCCACTGCCTCCTGCACAGCCTTCAGCAACCTTAACAGCATAGTTTTTCCTATAAAGCGCAGGATGCAAAGTTTCAATGTATTTAAAAAATCATTAGAGCATTTTGAGAATCCTGCAAAGTAGAGACACACCAAAATCCCTCTGTTCCTTAGTGAGCTAACTGCCTAGGTAGAAAGCACAGTAAGTATTCCCTCTGCTCTACCCAGTGTTATTTGAACAATTGCAAGGCATGCTTTCAGCGACCGTGCTGACAGTGCCACTGACCACAGTTTCACAGACATTCCAGGCAGCTCCTAGTGCAGGAGGATATTGGCATCGCCATCCACAGCCATGGTGTCCCTTTCGGCACTGTGGTCTGTACAGCCAGCAACCTTGCTATAAATGGCCAAGTGCCAATACCACACCATACTGGGGGATGTTCTGGCATCCTCCTGCACGGGTGGGTGGGCTGGACAGACTTGGCAAGGGCTCACAAGGTTGCTGCCAACATTTAACAAAGGAATCCTTTACACACATTCTTGCCTGATATGGCACCTTTTCAGCCTGCTCTGGATCACTCGGAGGAAAAAAAAGTCTACGTTTTAAGATGTTAATAGAAGTACTGATGCAGTAAAAAGGTCGTTGCATTCATCCAAGACAGATCATATTGCTTGCAGGTTAAGTTTGTTCTGAAAAGTTCACAAGCTTTTAAAGCACAGCCTGCCATTTCATTGGGTGGCTGCATACCAAGACTAGGAAAATGGGGAACCAGGTCAATGATCAGCACTTGAGACACCACCATAGTGTCAAGCTAATCAGATCACAGAATTCAGAGAGGACTTCATATCCAGCTAAAATATGACTGAATAGTGAAAAGAAAGAAGACACAGCACAGAGGGGAGGAAATCCAAGTATGCTATTCATAGATACTATAATTAAATGATCAAAGATCTGTATTTGTACAGAACAGTTAAGCCAGCTTTGACAGAACTTAAAAATTCCCCATTGGAAAGAATCTCCCGGACAGTGGTGATTTAGGTATAAAAAGCAGGGGAAAGAGAATCCTACATATTATCACTGATCAAACTGAAGAAAACAACTCTCATCTCTCAGCTTTCATCTCAGCTATTTGTACAGCCTTTAATGAACAGCCTTTATAAACTTGTGAACTTCTTGTGGGTTAAACACACGAGTTCTATTTTCATGATTGCAACGTGTGATTCTATTGCAACTGAACAGGAACATCAACTCAAACCCAGATTTCTAAAGTTGCATTTATATAGTTTTAGCACACATACTTGAAAATATTTTAATGTTTATACATAAAATTTTGTAGATCTGAATGCTGCTTATTACAAATGGTGCTTAAATGTAGTTAAGAGTGCAAAAGGAATTAGAATCCTAACAGCAAAGTTAACATCTGTACAAGTACCTGAAAAGAGCTGAGAGGTTCTTTAAGAAAACGCTCCGGTATTTCCACATGACCTACCAAAGGGAAGGAACACTGGTATGCTGCCAAATTCCAAGAAGGCTGAGCAGTGATTAGAGTTTAACTCTGGCATCAGAAAGGAAGCTTTTTTCTCCTTGAATTTCTCAATATCAAAAATGTTGAACCTTTTTCTCAACTTTTCAGTTGGAGGGGAAAAAAACCCCAAACCCAAACATCAAACCCCAGAAAGCTAATAAAGAGCTTGTTTTAGGAAAACATCTGGTAGTTTTTAAGTGCCTTAGTTCAGTAGATTGTCCATTCTCACAGTGTGGGAGTGTGGCATGCAAACTGAGTCTGTAGCCATGAGCAGCAAGGCCAGCCATGGGAAGCAGGCAATTTTGCTGAGTCAGAGTTAGGAGCAAGCTCTAAGTTCTGACATGGAAAATTGGACAGAATGTTGGAGAGTCATGCAGTCAGTTATATCTAACTGGTAGAGGACAACTGCTGCTGAACAGTACAATGATTCCTACTTCACCACGTTCAGCTACAGGTGAAGTAGCAGGGTAAGACTACTCAGCATAAAGCCACCTTGAGAACAACTAGAGGAACCGAATTCCTCAGCCAGGAGTCAAAGCATAGTCATTTCAAATGAGGAAAGTGTCAAGAGAAGCAGAGAGGAGGAAAATAAAAAACAAATTAAGTTGAAGGGGAACCTATAAAAGCTGCTCCCACTGAATATTCAGAAAGTTTCAGTGAGGCTTATAGAAGAGTGCCTGCTTCTCAAATCTGACAGCTTGGTCAGGGTACTTTGGGCACACACTGACTGAGACAGCACAGAGTGATTCTCTTAGCTTTTCATCTGGTTAGAAAAGCACAGCTCTAGCAAAAGAAAGCATTAGTGAATCCTATTCCTATCCTGCAGTTACACTATAACATACATGTTATAACACAACATCAGCCCATGCACGTTTTCAACACCTTCACTTGTACTCCAGCCCTTACGCTCTGGAAAATAAATACAGCAGCCCTGGAAGTCTTACACACTTCTGTGAAAGATTCCTCCGTTATGAACACCCTGGGGCACCCATCAGCTCTCACAGCTGGGACCAGAAGGCAGCAGTGGCTAGAAGGCACCACAGGAGCTGTCCCAAGGAGCTGTATGGGGTTGGCTTCACCTTTAAGAGGACAGGTAGAAGTGTCTATCAGAAATATCAGAAAACATTTCCCCTTCAAAAGCAAACCAACCAAAAGGAAAAATAAACAAACACAAAAAACCCCAAACCAAAACCCCCATAACCAAGAAAGGCAACGCTCAATACAATTAGTTAGACCCTTCCTTTTCAGACATATGAACATGACTTTATATGCTATTAACAATGAGCCATTCACAGAGAAACTTTCTTTTTCTTTTACTCTAGGACTAGAGTAAATTAATCTCCTTCAGCATTGTATGCTGGTCCAGTTTGTTCTTCCCCCTGCCTTCACCACTGATGAAGTAGTCAGTGACCCTTTTCACCTCCAAAAACTTTTAAAGATGTGCGAACTGCCAAGTGCCAGAGATTACACCTTACAGCCACAGCTGGGCTGAAGGGCAGCTGACATCCTACATAGCAGTGAGGTGAAATTAACTTCTAGAAAAAATTGAAGCAAAACCTCATATTCTTAAGAAAAGTGCCAGTATACCTTTAATGGTGCTGGGAAGCAGCCAAGACTGTGGGTTATATTTCTTTTGAAAGAATCCTGTATAATGAAGCACACTGAAAAATATGCAGAGAGACTGAAAGCAATGTTTATTTTATTCATGGTACTACATTTATTCATGTAAGGGGGCAGGGGGAAGGCTCTGACCCTAGGGAAAAAAGGTAGTCTTCTTCCAGTAATACCATAAAAACACACAGGCCTAGAACAGAAGGTCACAAAAGACATGTTCCCTCTGACTGTGTGGGCATGGTCATGCTGCCCCTGTGATATCCAGTATTTTTACAGCAGGAGACGGAGTGTGCAGGGTACAGCAGGCCTTTGGAGGGAAAAGAGCTGAATTTTATTTTTTTGAGGAGGTGGGAAGCTTAAGGGGAAGGTGAAAAAAAATGTAGAAACCATGTTTATAAGTGAAGTTTTAAAGGTCCCTTAGCAGGCTTAAAAAAAATTTTAAAAAAAAAAGATGCAGTACACTCACTACATTCTTTCTTTCCATGGATGAAATGGGCCAGCGAAAACAACTGACCTCAACTGTTGTAGTACTGCTTGTTGTTACGGAACCAAACCAGTCAGTTCCTTGCACTTCTGGTGGGGAACTGCAAATGTTAAAAAAGCTCATTTTTAAATTATCCATTAATTACAGCTAAACCATAGTTTATTGCTACCCTGACAAGAATTTAAAGGATATTCCTTCTTTTTCAACAGCACTTAATTACTCTATACAACACAACTTTTTATTCAACTAAGTTGGCTCATTCCTTTGCAGAGCATTTGTTTAGTTACACGTCTTTTACATGCAAGGGAAGGGTTTGGCTTTTTTTTTTTCTTCCCCCACTTTTTTCCCCCCTTTTTTTCTTTCCTTTTTTAAACAGGAAAAATATTTTTCAATTTCAAGTCTTCTATCACTGGCTATAAACTCAAGGCAGGCATATGGTCCCAACTCTACAAAGCCGTACGCAGCGGAACTAATAAATCCTGATTCCTTGCAGACTTATGTCTTCTCTTCCTACCTTCCTCACCACACCCCTCCCACCGAGCCCAATGACCCAGCACCCTCCCAAGGGTCCCTTTCACACAGAGCAGGCTTAGCTCCTATTTATGTTCTCAAACTACTGCTTGAGCAAAAGGAAGTGAGTGCTATGCCAGGTTCCATGTGTGCAGACCGACAGATTTTTGTTTGGCCTGTCTCGCCTAGGCACCAGCCAAACTTACTTGGCAATCCCTACCTAAAGTAGAGGAAATCTTCAGATTTATTGTCTCCACCAAGCCACTCATTTTCATGCAATTGGTATTAAGTCAACTATCTGAGATCTTTCTTGTTACTGAAGTGAGCCAAAAGATACAAGTTATTTTTGAGGGGAAATGCAAAAGAAGAGGAAACCATGCTCAAGTATTTTAAATATTCTTGTAGTAGTCATGTTGTACTTCTGTTTAGCTAAAAGATAACTTGGGGAGATTTTGACAGGGTTTTGCTAAATCTGAAATATTTCAGGTCCTGCCAATTTCACTGGCAATTTCTCAGCTCAGTAAAACAGCATTGGAAGGTACTGGTCCAAACATCCCCATACAACTAGTTAAACAGTTGCTAGTTATAGTTACCTACTGACAATCCAACACTTTTCTAGGGCATGTGTGCTTTTCCCAGGAAAATAAACCTGTGTGTAACAGTTCAGGTTTATAACATACACAATGTCAGTATTCATTGCATAACCCCAATCTCTTAGGTAAATCAAAGGTTAATGTGTCATATAAAGCTAAACTGATTGTTACACACTAACAAGTACCAACAGTTTCATTAGTGAATACTCATCCTCAGTAACAGTTTGTGCAACTTAATTCAACTTTCTTGTGCACAGATACAACTGTTTTTAGTGCTGAACACTGCTATTCCAGCTTTTGTCCTGAAAGGAAGGAACTAGAGTGTCTTACCTGAGAAAATTCAAAATTGGAAAGAAAAAAAGCTTAACAAATTTCTTAGAACTGAATGCAACTGCTTTTGTTTGGGGAAAAAAAAAATCAACAATTCACTCTTTGAAAGATAATTAGCCTAAAAAATATTCTACCAGACAAGAATCATTAAGGGGACATCACAAGCAAAAAATACAGCATCTTGCAATGAAATGTTAAGCAGCATTACCTACAGGCACTGATCCCAAGTCTGCCACCTTCTGGACTTGGAACGTTTCACCTCCAGAAACCTAATTAATTGTCAGGAAGAAGCGAGTCAGGAATCTGTTTCTTCAGATAAAAAGTTACAACGAGCAATGCTGATTCTGCCATATAGTTTGCAAACAAAGGCAATAGAAACAAATTGCTTCCCTTGTTTATGACATTATCTTACAGACCACTTACATGTAACTCCTAGCATGGTTTCAATATAACCACTCCAGTAACTTGGACCCTCCGACTATGAACACCAGAACACAAAGCAAACTTGGCTGTTTCAGAGGGCAACAGTGCTACAGACAACTTACACTGACAAGTCCAATCTTTTGCCTCAGTCAATTCTAAACAATGTGAGAACCATGCTCTTAGGTCAATTGTTGTATTCAGCAAAAGAAATGAGTAAGGTGCTAATAGTACTTTATATATATATATAAGCCTACTTTAAAGCAGAATTAGTTGTCCTAAACTTAAGATTTATGGACATATGCAGGCAGTGAAAGATTCATCTTGTGAGAGTAGCTTAAAACCTCCAGGAAGATGTTTTCCACATCAAACCCTTATTATCCTCTCCTCCCTCCTTTTTTTTTTTTTTTCCAATTTGGAGACATTTTGCTTTCAAGAAAACAAACTACAGCTGAATAACAGCAAAATAAACACAAGTTACAAGGGTGTTTTTCCATTTCAAACCATTACTATGGTCTTTCTGAAGAAAGTCACTTCCAACTTCAGCATGTCTGAAGATGTAGTCTTCATTTAATTTCCTCCCAAATTAATATAATAGTTAATTCTCATCAATATAGCCAAAAATATTTTCTAAAGCCCATCCTGGACGATTAAAATTAATTCTTTACATTAATGAATTCATTAAAACATAAAGCATTATGGCAATTCTGAAATTGTAATTATTTCATGGCCTTATTCACTTGTAAAGGATCTATGTATTTTAGAAACAAAAAGCTTGGTTCATTTATATTTCAGAAGCAAGGTGACTCAAGAAACACTAATAACACTAATAACTAGAACTTCAGTCTATGTAGGGGAATATACAGTAATCAAGTTAAAGTAACAATGAAGTAAACAAGTAGAATCCTGGTTAGATCAGTCTACTCTTTCTGTACTTACTAGGAAGAAGTCACATCCACTTAAAGGAGAAAACAGCTTTGTTATTGGTAGAGAAAAGCCATTTGCACCGCTCAAGCTATCTACTGCTTCAAGTTCTCATAATCTGGATTTTAATCCTGCAGATTTAGGACCAGTGCTGTGCTTGGATGCAATATTCCAGAAAATGTGTTAGAAGGTATACATCTGAACCTGGGAAAAATATACAACTGTTTCCCCACTCTGATGAAATGTATTACTTGGCATCAAACCCAGTTCTGCTGATGTAACTGTAAACTATCACAAGCACACCTCTCTCTGCAAACATACCTATACCAACTTTGCTTTACTTACACAAGATGAAGCTCTAAACTCCAGATAGAAGTGGCATTAAAAAGGCTGGTACAAGAGCTCCCAAGAAAGAAGGTGTCATTAAGGTATAAAACTGTACAAGCCAGCTTATTTCTCATGTTCACAGAGCTCACTAATATTCTGCTCCCACAGAAACAGGCCTAGAAGGGGTATCTTAAAAACAACAACAAAAAAAAGCACAGCATAAAGCGGTCTGGATTCGTGTTTATTGAAGCCAGTAATTAAAGACGTCCTCATTTTGCCAGCACTAGAAAGCAAGATTCCACATGACTGCATACTGCACCTGGTTAAAGCCATACAACTGGACTAAGGTTTGTTTCATACATTTGCAGCCCTAATTGTAAGTTGGAAAAAAAACCCAATCAACTTAGTATACAGGACAGTGAACTTTCATTTACAGCATGTATATTAAGTTCAAGATGTACAGAGCAGTCACTTTCAACGTAGTTAAATTAAATAAAATACAAAATTCTGTTCAGTTTAAACAGTATTTTTAAATGCCAATAAAAAAAGTGCAAACTTAAAATCAAGCAGCATAACCACAGCATTTTTATGAAGGGCCAATCTTTAAACTTTTCTAGAAGTTTGTTTCAAGTTGAATGCTTTCATCTTTTGTTTTCTTAGTTTAAACGTGAACAGTAGATGCAGTCACTATAATGCATATAAATATAGTCATATAACAGTTTAAACAGTCTACCATACAAGTGTATCTGCAAATAAAATGAAGTTTCACTTGAAAATGTAAAGGCTGTTTGCAATTTGGCCTTTGGTTCCAATGCTTGAAGACACCAGAATAACAACTGTGCAGCTCACCAAAGTTGACAGACTTTGGCAACCACAGGATGCTACATTACTTACAACTTTCTTTCAATAAACTAGGAGCATTCACTTGCAATTAGAAACCCGAAATCTGTTTCTCTCTTGTCAGAAGTATCTTTCTGCAAAGCTGGTAAGTTACCATACATTATCAGTTTTGATCAATTTTAGTGTATTTAACGTTTTTTAAAACTGGAAAATACTTCAATTTTAAGTTTTAGCCATATTGCTAGAGAAAGTGCTTATCAGCTTAGATGACCAAACGATGCTGTTTCAGACTGCGGTTTTCAAACTGTATCACACACTTTTTCAATCTCCCTGTCGAGTTTTTGCTGTTTTAGTCTCCACTCTCACTTCTGTGTCAGGAGGACAGTGTGTAATTACCACTTCTAGTGGGGTAACTTGCAGCTGGCACTCATTACACCACTAAGTACATCCACATTACCCATCAGCCATCCACAGTCTTAGTCTAACTGTTATCTAGACAACTGTATAACTTCAGGTCATACCATTCATTAAAAAAAAAGGTAAAAAAACCCAAAGAAAAATATAGTATTTTCAACAAAAAGACTGGCACAAATAACAGAGTCATGTTAATGTTTGTCAAAGAGGCAAGTAAATACTCTTAGCTTTCTAGATAATGTTTAGACAGACTTACAAGAAAAGCCTCTTGATGTAACACAGGATTTGAAGTTAACAACCAGTACTATGTTAGTGGTCAACCTAATTCTGTATATTTAAGTAACAATATATATTAGGGAAGTTATATCCAGACATCAGATTTAGTACAAGTTCATAGCAATAAAAAGTAAACTCTGCATAATTCAAATTGTGGTTTTTCCCTTCAGCATTAAAAGCACAGAATATGCTTGGTATTTGTTATTTCTGGTAGTGTGTACATGTAAGACAAGCATCCTGTATAGAAAATCAAAGTGCCATTTCAGTAACCGGAGTAGTTTTGTTTTTACAGAACGATGGTTTCCTGTGACCACAGACAGAGCTCCATGAGAGCAACGGGGACAACCACAACCCATCTTTCCAAATGAAATGCTACATTGAAGAAAATACAAAACAAGCTATTGAGTATGGTCATCATGTACACATTCATACTTTTTAGGTTACCTTCCCGTTGGAGTTGGCTGCACCTGCAGCAGAAGTGGTTGGAACTAGGGCCTTGAAAGTTTTTTTTAAAAACCTCCAGAGGTGTAAGGCAGGAATCAGTTTTAGCTTCATAGCTAATACTTAGTTACAAAAAGTAAGAAAAAAAATACTGAGAGTGTAGCACATTTCATTATGGGAAAATGATACGTCACCCACCATTCTTCATAGGCTAGCCTCTTGGCATAAAAAAAGGCAGAAGCTATCAGAAAACAGGATTTAAAATTAAATACAAGTTGCCAAACTACCGATTTTAAAATAAAACCGAACAGTGACTGTTTGTACTACAGTGCACAATAAGTTCAAGCACCTTCTAAAAACACATCACACTGTGCCAGGCACTTGGATCTAAACAAGTTATAGTTTCTCCCTTTGTAAGCTACACCAAAAGGGCATCCACACTCTTTAGACTTTTAAAAACTAAAACAAAATTTATAATAAGAATAAATTCCCATGATGCGTAGTGTTTGGCCTGGAATTGTCCAATGTAAAGTAGTCTTTTTAAAACAGTGATTATTTACCCCATGTGAAACACAGGATTTAACAACATTGCTCCTCTCCAGTCACTCCAACATTCTAGTTTCTCACTGTCCCAAATCTGTTTCCCCTTTTAGGGCTCCATTACCTACCAAGGCTTCTTTCACCTAATCAATGCTCTGTTACACCCCTACACCACTGCCACCTTTCCAAGAATATAATGCATTTGCAAACATACAAGTAGCCAATTCCAGTAACTCTGAAAGAGGATTTCATTTCTCTTTCTTGCCTCGTGTGCATCAGTAGTAGTATTTTACTAAGTATTCTCCATTTTGCTTCTCTGTGTTCTTCACAACAGGAAATGCAGCTGCACCTGCTTACCTCCAAAACCAAACGAATTGCCCTATATAAACTCTAAATGGTTATCTTATACAGAGGGATTTTATATGCAAACTTCCTGAATGTGCACTTTTTACTGGGACAAGGCAATGATGTAGTAAGCTCATTTCCCCTGCCCCAAGAAAACTGGTAGCATCTGCCATAGCAGAAAATTCCTGGTCTTATCAGATCAATATACATAGTTATTTGGTCATTTACATATGCATTTTTGATGCGCTATCAAGCTTCATTCTCTGTTGGAGGAGAGTTTGTTGTTACCATAGAGTCTGGCTTGCGAGTCATCCTGTCCAATTCCTCTTGAACATTTGTCAAAACTGTTTTTTGTCCTAAAAAGGAAAAGGACAAGGTTAAAGCAATCCAACTGCAAGGAAGTGTTCTAACCAACCAATAGAAATATTCTTAAAATCACTTTTATGTGACACTATATGAATTCCTCATTATTTCAGCACCTAGCCAAGAACACAGGGCCTGACACAATGCAGGTAACATCTATGTAAAGACTGACAAATGCTAATATTTGATTCACCTTGAAGAGATGAAATACTGAATTACATAGCAGCATAAAGCACAACAATACCTGTGACATTTTACAGCAACTAACATTTTAAAAACAACCACATTTAGAGGTCTTTATAAAAACCCAACTGCACATAATTCTATTATTAGTTTTGATAGCAAAGACTTTTTATTTGAACCCAGATTTTAACTCCAAGTCTTCCAAGGTGTGGTGGACACTTGCTATAAAAGTCACATTTGTTTGGTCACACTTATACTTGCTGTGTTTTAATATTAAAAAACTAACAGGAAGAGCTCTTTTATGCCTGCAGACAATGCTTCCCTTAAAAAAAGGGGACATGCACTGCATATTCATGTAATATCTAAGAGCAGTCATTTCAAAGGACTTCTTCAATTGGAACCAGACACACTGAAGTATTTAGTGGAAAGGCATATCTTACATTTTTATATTAGACTCAGAAGTTTCTAACAATTCTCTAACTGAACCATCACTTTATCTCTCTTATTCTAAAAATTATAAACCCACAGACAAATTAATGGCTAAAATTGGAACAATATATTCTAATGCTTAGAACATACAAGCATTTAAGATTAAAAAGCTGTATTTTTAGACAAAAAGTAGATTATATAACCATATACAGCTTCCTTACATAGCCAAAGAATTTAACAAGCATCTGTTTTCCAGCTCAAATGTGTGTGAAATATTAGGTGGATTTTTTCCAGGGTACATGCTGAAAACATTAAGAAGGCAAGATTTGACTGTTAGACATTTAAGTGTTTTTTTCCAAAGTACAAAGACATAACCAAGTTAAAAAGGTTACCTTTAATCACTGTAAAGGTTACAGATTTAAGCACCAGTTGTAAGCCACAGTACTCTTAGCATCTATTCAAAGCACGAGTATTAAAACAAAATTAAAAATTAACATAAAAACTGTAATGTAACTTACAATACAAACCACCTTACATGCAGACTAAGAGTACCCTGGAGTTAAAAACCCCTAAAATGTAAAACAGTAAAAAACCACAAAAATTCTTGCTCAGACAGTAAGGTCTAAACAAAAACTATGTTTGCGGGTTTTTTTCCACGCTTGATGAACTGGATCCTTAAGCCTCCAAAATAATACAAGCAGCTGTCTTCTGCAACTACCTCATAGTGTGCAGGGAAAACACTGCCAACTGTTCCATGATATGGAGATTCACATACTCCCCCTTTACCACCACTGCAGGTGAGCACTTTTCAAAGAAGAAATACAAGGAGCTGTTTTTAAGAAACTAAAAATTTTCTCTCAGTTATAAACTAAATTGATACTTACCTTCAGTTTTCCTACAAAAATATTGTCAAAGAGGGTAATGGCTTTATACAATGCAGTCACAGGCACATACACAGAACAAATCCACTTGATCAGTGTTATCATTTGTGTTGGATCACAACAAAATACTAAATTATGAACGGGACTCCAACAATTAATAACTTCAAGCTATCATAAGAAATAATTAATTTAAACTTGAACTCTGGAGAGATTTCAACAGTTTGATTGGTAACTACAGTCCAAATCCAACAAGCTGCACTTCCTTCAAGTAACACTTAAGTGTTCAGAAAGAAGGAATTCTAAAGTAAAAAACCAAAATTAGCACTTTCTGAATACAAACAAGACTCAAAGGCTATTTGTATTCCAGCAGTGTAACTGCATTCAAAGAATCAAGTCACAACAGGCTTAAGAGAAGCTCTGAAGTTGAGAAGCTGCAGCAGTTCAGTTCTTTTTCAAAGACTGTACATTTTGGCACTGTCATCTGTCAAGGTCTGTCACACTACTGACCAGTTTAAAATACACATATAGACCAATGTAGGCCAAATAAAATATCAAAAAAGGCAAAACAGCCTGCAACAAGTCCAATACCTGATTTCTTGGCTGTACTCTGCACTCCTCCAGCACCAGGACTCCCAGGAGAGCCAGTCTTTTTGCTCAAGAGGCTGTTAAAGAAACTAGCCAAGACACCTTCACTTGCAGCATTATCTAAAAAAAAAAAAAAAAAGTATGCATCACAGAATAGTTATTGCTGGTAAATAACAGAACTTGGTCTTTATGGGTATACATAACTATCTTACCAAGAAAGCAAACTTCAAACATGAGAGTCTCTCCTTGCTCATTTTAAAGACACTAGTTCTTTGCATTCTTTGGCAAAGCCAGAGACGACTGAAAGCATATTACTGCTTTTTTGGAACGATGGGGTGTGTATTATTTTAATCTAAATACATGAATAGTTTTGCTGTTTCTAAATACAGAAGCCAACACAGAAAGTAGTAAGCATGGATGCAAAATTCAAAGATTTGTAGGTCCATTAACAAGCCACATAGATGTTTTAGGTCAATCCTTCAACACTAATAATCCAACTGATGCAGAATATATGTAGGCAATGTAAGGAAACAAATGTATTTGAACTCTGACTGCTTAGCAATAACAGAACTCTTAATTAAAAGTCATATGAATGACAAAAAAAGAAAAAAGAAAATCAAACCTGAAGCTGTGTCATAAATTTGTTCCTGTTACTGAACTAAGTATACTATTAATTATTTCCAAAATCTTTCTACAAGAAACTTTTTTTTTCCAAGGGAAATAACACATGGTAAAACCAGTAAAATGCTTATTCATACTTTTAATATTTGGATCTGGTTTCTTAACTGATGTTATTGGTGAGGCACTGGGTACGTTGGCGGGACCAGCTCTGCCTTGAGTTCTTGGGGACCCTGCAGGGCCTCTTGCAGGAGATTCCTTAAAAAGAAGTCCAAATCATACGAATCAGAGAAGAACTTAAATGGATGAGTTATATAAAGCCAGTGTAACATTACACACAAATTACTTTGTAAACCTTTACATTGGCACTGTAGTTGTGTGCACACTGGGGAAAAAACCCTAACAGACAAAACACCACCAGTTATCTTGGACATGTGCCTCCAAGAAACCAAAGGATGAAACACTGGAAAATTTTCAGCTCAATAATCATCAGATATTTCTATGTTTCCACAGTGAATCAGAATGAAGTAATTTATAGGCAGCATTTTAAAACATATGCAATTATTTATTTTTCACTTTCTGCAGTTTGGGGAGATTAGGTATTTTACACTTACATTTACAAAATGAACCTCTTCAGGTTAGAATAATTCCCATTTTCCTAGAAGGAAACAAAACACTTCCTACTCTTCTCTTGCATATACTTACTGATGCTCTTGTAGGCGTTGCTGGCTGTTTGGCAAGGAATGACTGCAAAACCAACATATTAAGAATATTAAACATATATCAGTAACTATAAAAGGTGTAAACCACAGTGAAGCTGCCTATTAATTTGATTTTTTTATATATATATTTATAGGCTTCCTCTTGGATCATACTTCTAGACTTTACCACTATAAAACAGAACTAAAATGAGTTAATAAACTTCAGTTCTTTGTCTTACACAGTCGTTCCAGAACTGTAAGACAGAATCACAGAATCA
>VWZX01005528.1:0-92015 GCA_013399015.1 Galbula dea
AAGCACGTGGAGCTTGGGCATGGGGGCTTATAGCACCATTAGCCCCCGTGCCCCAGGGTGCTGGGTTGTTAGTCCTGTTTTAAACTAAGCCTTGCTGTACTCATTGTATTGTTTATTTTCTTATCTTTTATTAAACTGTAATTTTGACTTGTAATCTCTCTTGTATTGAGATTCTATTGTAGACCTGCTAGTTCTTAACCTTTTAAACTAGCACAGGTATTAAACAAGGCTGGCCCAAAACTGAGCCCTGGGGTACACCACCTGTGACCAGCTGATAACTGGACTTAACTCCATTCACCACAGTAACCAACGGTTTCTGGTTTCCATTGCATACAGATACTTTGTCACCCACAATCTCTATGTATATTTGTATATAAACACAGAACTGTTTAATTCCAAATCTGCCTTCACCTTTGTTCTAACCCAAACCATAACAACCTTTTCCACAAGGGATATGTTTATCCACTGACACCTGTGAGGTGACCAGCTGCTGGCCTTAATAACTCCTGTGGGTAATTCTAGTTCAACGTACACAGTTACTCTGATGGCAGGAATACCTGAAGCAGCACTGAGACTCCAGTGTAGTCAAAGAAACTCAGGCCGCTGCAGTCTAAGATCAGAACCCGTCGCACGCCGTGCCACGACTGCAGCCACTCACCTACACCTGTGAGAAAGGAGAAACTGTCACTCAAGAGAGAGCAGTCAAGAAATGCATATGAGAATAATGTTAGGTCAAGAAAGGAAGCCCAAACTATCACAAGAACCATTTTACTACACTGCACAGAGCAGCTGAGCAACTGGCACATTTTAGAAGCACAAAGGAAGGAGCTTCCGAGTGAGGATGGGCAGAACATGCTGTTAGGTTTTAGACAGAAGTTAAAGAATTGCTTCTTCAGTTTTCAGTTTCTAACTGAGTCAGGATAACATCTTGGCTTGTTTGGAAGAGTTTACATGGGATACCCAGAGAATATAACTCTTTTGTAAGTTCTCCTATGGCTTTCATTTCTGATATGCCTGTCGCTGTACCTGCCTGTGGCTTAACTAATATCCACCCATAAGGGGAAAAAAAACATGTAAAGTGCAGTATTTCATTTTCCTAAGGCTTTACTGTGCTGGGTTTGGTTTGCTTGATTTTTTATAGAGTATCATGTTTACATACTGAAGAAAAAAAAAAACCAAAACCTGTTGGTAAGATATGTGAAGGACTCACATACTCATTCTTCAGCCTCAGACCAGCGTGTGCTTAAACCAAGCATGCTGTATTAAATGTGTCCTAAACTAGCATGTAACAGAGAGAAATGGCTCTGAGCTTTCATAAAGGGAAAACTAGAAAATAATGCACAGCTTATTTAGAAATTTCATTAAGGAAAGGAATTCTGATGGGTTAAGCTAAATGGTTTTGACAGAGCAGAGGTAGGGATTTTAACCTCTTAAGGTGACTTGGAATTTCTTCAAGGTGTAGATTTATAATGGTGTTAACTCCCTTCTGACAGCAGTGTGAGAGCTACAGCCTTTGGAACTTGCATCTCCAGAGATTTACTGACTTTGTACTGCCCAACATACACTAAGAGATACACACCAAACAAAAATACAAAGAGTTAAATGCCTCCTGCCTGGCATTACTGTGATGGAAACCCAGAAAGGACTGATGAGGTCAGTTAGGCTGCTGACTGTAATAATTTCTACACACCTCCTCTGCCTCCAAAACAAAAGAACTTAGTCTTTCTCCCTTTTCCTTCCTCCTGATACCTTCCCATCCAGCTGCCATCCTGCCTTTCAGTAGAGGCTGTCTGGCTTCTCAAGAGGGGGTGAGTGTGTAGGTACAGATCTTCTCCTTCTCTGAACCAGAGGCAAGGGCAACAGCAGCTGCTTAGTTTGGTGCTGATACAGACCAATGCCAAATCAGCATTCCCCAGAGGCATAAAGGAAAGATTTTGACAGACATCAGTTGCTGTGCCTTCCAGGATGAGTGCCCTAAGGATGAAGGAAGTGTGTCCTCCTAGTCAATTCCTACTCCTCCCTGAAAATTTAAAGCCCTGCATTTTGTTTTTCTCTTTATATGATTTTTGGGGTTTTTTCTCCCTGTCTTTTATTTTATAGCCCCCATGAAGTGTCACCTTAGGCTGGTTGGTACAGGGAACAACAGAGCACTGAAGTCCTCAAGGCAGCACATAAGCAGTCAGAAAAAAAGATCTTGTGCTGCCTGTTACTTCTATAAGATAAGAAACCAGTTCTCTAACAGAGGATTGCAATATGTACTGGGCAGACCTTCTCACACACAAGATGCTGGGCACTCTCTCAGTATTTTATAGTGTAACACTGGATAGCCTTCAGTAGCCATTACCATTATGTTATATTATAGATTACATATACATATTATGTGTTGGAGCAAAGCACCATAAAACTAAACATTGTAGTTCCACACAAATGTTACTAAATGTAAATATTCAGACAACAGCCTCCACATCAGATTCTCTACTGTGGCCTTGATCCTTATAAGTGTTTTAAATTATCCACAATGATGTCATCTGTACAAAACACCTCCTGCAAAAGGTTGCTGCAGCTCTCCTGTATGTGCTCTACTGTGATTTAAGTGTTATTAAATGTGGGAAGAGAGGAATCATCCAGCTTAAATCTTAATTGAAAGCAAACCCTTAGGTTTTTATTCTTTGTTCTATACTGTATTGGCAAACTCTCCAATATTGGCAGCCATTGTGTCACAGATGATTCAGTTGACATTTTCTGAGATTTTCTCCTAAGTGGTTTTAAGGTTCACAAAAAGTAACATGGCTTTAATCTTATCTTATTTTCACTTTTGCATGCTAATATTCAAGTCTTATTGTGAATGCAAAATCCAAGACCAAAACAATCTCTTAGGCCTTTGAGGACCAATGCAGGCAGTAAGGTGTGAAGAGGTCTCTCCCACTGTGGACCTGCCTCAGTCTGCACACAGTGGTTCCTGTGAAATCAGCAGGGACTCCTTCAGAAAAGCTATTTTCATGCATTCCTCACTTCTGTAACCTCAAAAGGTCAGTCAAGAACAGAACAAAAATAGGACCCATTAGGCCAAGGATAATGCTTCACTGAATGTTTGGTCTAACTGAAAATATTAGTTTCCAGACAACTTCAGTTCACCTAGAAATAAACAGAAGAGTGCAGAGCCATTTTGCACACTTCCCTCCATCTTCCTTTTCATAGCAGAGATCAGAAACTCACCAGAGCAGCTTCCATTGGAAAATGAACAGAGCAATGTGTTCTGCTCACACTGAAATAAAAGCAACAAACTATTAACATGCCAAAGAAACCCAACCTAATGCTTCACAACCAGAGAAAATCCATGCAATACCTAAGTGTTCAGTTTCTCAGCCCCCATGTTAACTCCTTCCCTCCAAAAATCATGTTCTATGCAACAGGCTATTTGCTGAGTAGGTCTCTCAGTATGCTTCTGAAGTTAAACCAACAGTTATTTCATTTTTCTACTTAGCTGACTCAAACTTTGCCATGTTTGGTTCCACTAGAAAGCATGGGATCAAAACAATGCGTTTGAGGACGTAGAGGTTGGTTAAGAAGTGCTCAAAAGATGGCAAAAATGGTCTCTAAAAGATAAATTCTAGACAGTGGTTTTACAAGATTGACTTTTGATTCATTTTTCTGTTTGCTGCCATCTCATCTGTTACACAGCTATGTTAGTGAGAGCATTTTTAACATGAATATTTATGAGAGAATTACCTTTCTTTGGAGGTTTTTAAAGGAAAGGATTTCCATATGAATGTTAAGTTCTCAGTAGAAATAGGAGTGAAAACCAGAAATACAGCACAGAAACAAAACCCAAAGTGCAATTTTCTGCACTCCAATTATCTGCTACAGAAAGAACTGTATTCCACAGCAAAAACCAAAGCCAAAACTATGCAGAGTATTTCAGGCAGCTGTACTGCCAAGTATCTTACAGAAGAGACAAAGGATAAAAATCTCCCTCCTAACTTATCCATTAATTTATTGACTTATTACACTTATAAAATTAATTAATAAATTAACTCTATGCAAAGCTTAAGTCATTTCTCTCTCTTTGAGGGTTTGTTATCATACTAATCCAAACCAGTTAGCGTAGTAGAATCAAGTAAAACAGCAGCATAACACCCCTGGAAGCATTCAAGGTGAGGCTAGACAAGGTTGTGAGCAACCTGATCTAGTTGGGGATGCCCCAGCTCACTACAGGGGGGTTGGACTAGATGACCTCTGAGGTCCTTTCCAACCCAGATGATTCTATGAGTCTATGATTCCTGAGCTGGATTTCTGAACAATGAGAAGAAGCCACCCATAAAAATAAGTATGGGCAGCAGAGCTCTTTGCCAAGAGGCAGAGGAGGTGGCAGATACACACTGCCAGGCAGTGTTTTAACAACCCATCTAAGAAATGGCTGTGATTTTCTCAGCCCCATTTGCCAAATTGGATGCAATTGCCTACACTAAGCATTGTTTGATATTGGAATGATAGAAAAATAGTTATTTCCCCCCTCCCCCCCCATTTTAGGGGGGTGTTATAGGAAGCTGCAGTAGTTATGTGCAGGTAAATTTGAAAAACACTTCACTTTTGGAGATTTCCTCCAAAACCCAAGTTATACATAATTTGTATATTGGTTTATTTTTCCAATACAGAAAATAAAAAAGAAACACTAATTTTGGAGATAAACTTTAGCCAGTTTGTACCTTCTTCCTTATTCTCCTAGAACTGTTTATAGCTGGAGACAGAAAAGAAGTGTCTATCTCTTGTGAACTCATGTCCAGTGGAAAAAAAAAAAACAACATTTTTTTAAAGTAGATTTCTAGCTACTATTTTTTGGAGTTTTTTGTTTTAATCACAATCTTGCTGAAGTTATGCAAGTCCTGGCAGAAATTTTGAAGAGTTTCAGTCCACTGCTTTAATGTCTCTTACAGGATCAAACATAGAAAGAGTAGAGATATTCTTTGCAAGTAATGATAAGAGAACAACCCATACTGAATCTGATTGAGGCAAGGATCAACTGTGTTCTCTCTCTTGCAATATTGCCTTTTTGTATCCATCTCAGTACCTGATTGCATTCTTTAAGAATTGCAAGAAGAGCAATCATTATCCTCAGCACTGTCCCCATGATTGCTGAAGCAGGTAGCACATCCTACCTTGTTCTCATCTTCACATGGCTGGCTGTTCCTTCCATCCTTCTGGATGATCTTTATCAGGTCGGCGTGGAATTTCCTGGCATTCAGAAAGACTAAAGGGTTGTTGACTGACAGAATCTTTACCTGTTTTAGTGATTCCTGTGGAATGAAATAAACATAATGTTGAAAAGATTATCTTGGGTTTGAAGACTGAAAACCAAAGTCATTTCTGTAAAAATTCTGCAAGTTCCTGTGAATCAACCTAGAAGGTGCTTTGGGTGGGGAGGGTGATTTAACAGATAACTGTCTTCATCTGTGCACACACACAGCAGGAGTAAAAAAGGAAATATAAATCACCTATAAGGAAAATTATCCTTAATTCAGGTTAGCATGAAAGGAAAATGATATTCATTATGATGCATAATACTAAGAGCTATTTTCTGGCAAATGACAGTAGCACTGTTTCAGCTGGTGAGATCCTCAAACACAGACAGGACAAGATTTGCAGACAAGGAATCTCTTTCATTAGACAAATGTGTGTATTGGAAAAAGTACACAAGGTTTTGGGGGCAAACACTGCAGGTGGTTTGGAGAACATTGAGAGTGTTCATCTCAGTCATTGGAAGATGACTTTAGCAGAACAAGGATATTTCTCCATGGAAGTACTTAGTGAATCCAGACCAAGCTTGAGCAGTACATTTAAAACTTTGCCAGCACATATCTACAACCAACACAATAAATCATCCACATGAGAACCATCAGCCACCTGAGGATCCTGTCTCTGCACTTCCTTGAATAAGTTTCAACCAGTTGTCCAGGTGCCTTCAGTTAAACTGTATAGCTCAGAACATAGATGCTACACCAGAATGATTTCTGAAAGACATCAGATGAAGGTTAGAAACCCCCAGGTACCAGTGGGGAATGTTTCCCACAAAATAAGCACTGTTTCTCTCATTCTCAAGGTGGACTTACAAAACCTTCAGAAGCCAGTGAGAAAACTTTTATATTGAAATATATTGTGTCAGCAATCACAAGCTCAGATGAAATACTGGTTTTGTAGAGAGAATTAAGGGATTCTACCAAGCTCTCCATTTCCAGGGAGGTGATTCTGCCTCTTTATTCTGCCCTTGTGAGGCCCCACTTGGAGAACTGCAGCCAGTTCTGGGGTCATCAGCATAAGAAAGATGTGGACCTGTTAGAGAAGGTCCAGAGGAGGCCACAAAGATGATCAAAGGACTGGAGCATCTCCCCTATGAGGACAGGCTGAGGGAGTTGGGGTTGTTCAGCCTGGAAAGGAGAAGGCTTCAAGGGGATCTTATAGCAGCCTTCCAATACCTAAAGGGGGATTACAAGATAGAAGGGGAGAGACTTTTCAGCTGGACAGGTTGCAACAGGACAAGGGGGAATGGATACAAGCTGAAAGAAGGGAAATACAGACTAGAAATTAGGAGTAGGTTCCTTACCCAGAGAGTGGTGAGGCACTGGCACAGGTTGCCCAGAGAGGCTGTGGCTGCCCCATCCCTGGCAGTGTTCAAGGCCAGGCTGGATGTGGCCCTGGGCAACCTGGCCTAGTGAGTGGCATTCCTGCCCATGGCAGGGGGGTTGGAACTAGATGATCTTTAAGGTCCCTTCTGACCTGGGCCATTCTATCATTCTATGATTGAATTCAATGTGGAATACAACTGCTTTGATTTCTGCTGTTTCTCATTCAGACTTGAGGAAAAATCTGTTAGTCATTAGGGTCTTTTACTTTTTCCAGTTGCACTCTTTGATCTAGTCAAAGATACTACATATACTTAAAAAGTTCTTTATGTATACTCTGGAAAAGAACTGTATTAAGCTTTTACACATCTAGTGCTGTAAACAGGAATAAACAGAATCATGTGTGGCCTGGGAAAGTTGCCAATATTTTCAGTAGCATTTTCTGCTTTCTCTACCTAACAAGCATGCATGCAACTAGAGAATCTTACATAGTCACAATAACACTGATCATAAGCACCAGTTGCCAAAAAATAAAAGGATTTGCCTTTCAGATATATCTTTTAGAGAAGCTGTTGACCTCTAGGCTACATGTGGAAGTTCAGACAATTCTCCTCCCAGGTGAGAGGTAAGACACCACCTGAACATTGCACAGCAATGATTCCCATGGGGTATTTTCACATGCAAAACACTGTATTGCCAACTTCCAGCTTCAACAGCCTCAATACAAAACTTTATCTATTTTGGAAGAATAAAAACAGGATGAGAGACACCATTCTGCTGATTTTAGTTGGCAAACACTGCAGCTGACAACACCTCAGCAGGTCAGCAGCAGACCATGAGGGCAAATCAACTGATCTGATTCCAAGAAGTTCTCCTAAAGGATTTCACTCCACAAAAGTGCTAGATGCAATAAAGCATCCAATTACTAAGTGCTAAAAGGCATTGGGATATAGAAAATATCCACTCATTTCTGAAATAAAATCTCTTATTTATGAGAGTATCAGACCCCAAAAATGAACTACCCCTGACAAGGGGTAAGGGAAAGTAAAAGCCAAGAATTTGCAAGAGTATATAGGTTCAGAAAGCCTCCTTTCTTCCTAACAAAAGTCAGAGACATGTAACAAGGTCCCACTCAAACACAAGCAAGTGGAGCTGACCTAGAGCATTGTTTAAGCAGTCCAAAAAAGCATGGAATGGCACTGAAGAGAGGCAGTTTTTCCAACAGACCTTCAAACAAAACAGGAACCGAAGTAGTTGCCACAAACCACCCAAACTACCTCAATGTAGACTGCTACTCAGACTCCTGGGAACCAGATGATCTCTCAGACACCAGCACAATGCCCATCATACAGACTAAGGAAACATTTTGGACATCCCAAACTGAGGCAATGAACCCCAGACTGTAGAGGGACTTGGCACAATTTACCTATGAAGGTGATTGTGGCAACCATCACATCACCAACGTACCCGGGTTGGTCAAATGGCAATTAAAATGGCTAAGAGGAGATGAACAAAAGCTCTAAACTAAGGGCAAAACAGAGAGCAAAATATGTTTGAATGGAGAAATAGTTGGACATCCCACTGATCCCTGTAAAAGAGATGCTACAGACAGCTTGGGGTGGAGAAAAGTGGGCACTTTGGTCCCACCCCAGAGCTGGCAGAGTGAAACATGAAAACTAAGAAGACTGATGTGCAGAGATCAAAGCCTGTGATGATCAAGAAGCTAATAAGCTTCCACAAATACAAGGTGGAACACTTGAAAGGCTCAAACTGTAAGGCCAAACCAAGCAGATGACAGACTTAGGTATAATCTTTTCTCCAGGATGGGCAAAGACAATATTGCCAAATTTGGCTCAGTTATTCCTGGCTCTAGTTTGATTCTGGCTCCTTTCTTAATAAGATCTATTCTGAGAAAAAAATGCACTTCCTTTCTGTCAGGTTTCTGCTAAGAAAGAAAGAAAATGTTCTCAGGTGGCCAATCCCCAACTGTCACTTAGAAGGATACTGGCAGTTGCCTTGTGCAATCTGCACAGCACTGGCTCTGCCTGAGTAATAGTTCAGTTCAGTAAGTACCTGGGATGCAAGGTTTCACTTCAGCTTCTAAACACCCTCTTGTTTCTTCCATATTAAAGTGTCTCCTATTGATTCCTATAAAGCCCCAGACCTTAATGGCAGGGTAGATGATTAAACACCAAAAAAAAGGCAAGCTTGAAAGTCCTGTCATTTATATCTAAGCTATTTTTTACCAGGGGAACTTGGATCTGTCTAACATTCATACATTAAAAGTTACCATAAATGCCTGTTGCAGCCCAGTGAGGCTAAATTCAATTAAAGGCATTTTTCTAAATCTTAAAAATCCTTTTCTTCTTCATTTTCTGTAATAAGCTCTTGAGCAAGTTGCTTTCTGAACAAAATGTTGTTTTCACCACTGTCTGCAGACCCTAGTTTGTTGTTATTTGGTTACTGGCATTAATCTTAATCATTAAGGGAAAAAAGCAGGGGAGCAGTTAGCTTAAAAAAAAAAGATGCAAAATATTTTATGAACTGATATGAAAAAAACAAAAAGACAAAATAAATTTTGATTATTCATCCCTGAAAAAAGTCACCTCAACAATTTTCTTAACAATGAAAAGTGATATAATAACTGACAGCTGGGCCAGCCTGGAGTTAAAACAGAGGTTTTAATTCACATTTCAGAGTTCCCCCATTCTCTTTTACCCTTCACATTCCAGCATTATCCAGCATATCAAAACAGTATAAACACCCCTGAGCCAAGTTCAGATACCTCTGATGGAAAATGTTTGCCAGGAAAAATAAATTCTTTAGAGGAGAGCTTCTTGATAATGAGGTAATAACTGCTGAGCATGTTGCTTACTGCTCCATAAGACCCCTCATGAGCATTAGGAAAGGGAATTGGACACAGGAGAAACTACCACAGTGCAGAAGGCAGGATGCCCTAGTGATGGGACTCTGTGCTGAGAGGACACATGATTCTACTTCTCTCTTGGCTGTTGACCATCTCAGAGGAGGGAGTTGACCTCTGCGTCATTACCCTTCTCTTCTTACCATAGGCCTGATCACAAGTAACATTGATGATAATTGCAATGAAAAGAACTGATTGAATTGAAAAGCTCTGGTAGGTTTAAGATTGTAAGAAGTTAAATTTTAAAAGCAGGGTCTTCTAAAAGAGAGATTCTTCCATGTATTTTCCATGGGAGGGTACCCTTGTTTGAGCACAGGGTGGTGGGATGTGGGAAGTAGCCCATGACAGCTTCATGCTGTTGTCTCTCCTTTCCCAGCCACACAGGGTGTTCTCTGGGACAGACTGATCACAAAACAATGGTGGTAGAAAAGGGGTCAGAAAAGACATTGTGGATGAGGAAAAATATCAAAGGATTTCCAGGAAATCTGACAAGAATATAGAGACAGCCATTGTCTGCTCAGAAGACCCTTGCCACTTAGAGATCTCCTTAGACTCAGGCATCAGGAAACTTTCACAGAGAGCAATTCCTAACTTAAAAGTAACAAATAAACTAAGACAGACAGATCTAAGAAGACTTGCCTAGCTTCACTTTGCAGCCCAGCAGCAGACCCAGGAAAACTTTCCAATTTCTGATGCCCAGCCTAATTTTGTATTTACTACATCAAAATGGCTTTAGATTTCAAGTGATCACAATCCGTGATTACCAATTACAACCTATTAATCACCTAGAGAAGACAAACAAACCTGAACCAGTGGAACATACACTCATACACAGAAAAAGACAATTAAACTTACACAATTATCTTCTGGTTTGTATTTATATTCCACTTCTTTCACACTTTTCAAATTGAGTGTCTTTGCTCTGTAAACAATAGACAGAGGAAATCTGTAAGGCAAATCATGAGTAGTTCTGAACAGAAACAGGAAGAGACACAGCCCAAAGTGACAATGTAGAAGTTTAAAGTTGTAGTGATGCAATCTGTATATATTTTCATGCATTTAGAACTTATTTTTTGTGATAATAAACTAGTTAAAGATTAAAAAGTCTACTTAAAAATTGTATCACTTTGACTGTATGAATAGTGGACATTTCTGGTGAATCAAATGCTAATTTTAAATTTCATTAGTGTAGTGTAGCTGACTAGAGAGTCATTCTCAAGTCAAGGTAGGCAATATGGAATCTACACCTCAAAAATACAGAGATTTCATATGTTTTAATCTGCAAAATCATATTGTAAGGACAGGAAAAAGAAGATAGTGAATAGCTGTGGTTCATGAAAACTAAGTATGTTTTCTCTGTCACTGGGAGTGACACATTTTTGTATGATGAAGCATAACACGGCACTGGAGGAATTAGCTGAAGAAGCCAGTGTCCCTGTGCTGTCCATACAGCCATCTGCCTTGAAAAGGCAGGTCATTATAGGACCTTGTGCTTCAATATATCATTTGCAGGGACACATTTGACAGCAGAAGAAGACTAGCTATCATCTGAGCTCTGTGCCTGAAGCTAGGCAATGGAAATAATCTCAGAATACAAGCATTCAATAGAGGTGTCAATGTGCAAGGAGTATTGTACAGGTAGTGGGGCTGGCTAAATGAGGCTTGCAAAAGTCAGCTGTTCTCTCCTGCTTGCTTATATCAAGATGTTGCTGCTGCTGGCTTCAATGCACTCTGATACACAACCTGTACCTTGTCCAGTACACTGCCATCTGAACAGAAACTTCACAATAAATCATCTATGGTATTTTTCTTGCTTCACTTTTGCCCATGGCTGGATGGCTTATTTCATGTTCCCTTTAGGTTGGGGCCTGAGCTGCTGGAGAGCAGTGAAGGGGAAAGGGATCTGGGGGTCCTGGTGGATGGAAGGATGACCATGAGCCAGCAGTGTGCTCTTGTGGCCAGGAGGGCCAATGGGATTCTGGGGTGGATTAGAGGGGGTGTGGTTAGTAGGTCAAGAGAGGTTCTTCTCCCCCTTTACTCTATCCTGGTGAGGCCACATCTGGAATATTGTGTCCAGTTCTGGGCCCCTCAGTCGAAGAAGGATAGGGAACTGCTGGAAAGAGTCCAGTGCAGAGCCACCAAGATGATGAAGGGGCTGAAACATCTTCCTTCTGAGGAAAGGCTGAGGGAGCTGGGTCTCTTTAGCTTGGAGAAGAGGAGGCTGAGGGGTGATCTCATCTATGCTTTTAAATATGTGAAGGGTGTGTGTCGGGAGGATGGGGTCAGGCTCTTCTCAGTGAAGCCCAGTGACGGGACAAGGGGCAATGGCTGTTAGCTGAAGCATAGGAGGTTCTGTGTGAATACAAGACAAAATATTTTCCCAGTTGAGGTGCCAGAGCCCTGGCCCAGACTGCCCAGAGAGGCTGTGGAGTCTCCTTCTCTGGAGAGATTCCAAACCCGTCTGGACACGCTTCTGTGTGAGCTGGTCTAGGGAATCCTGCTGTGGCAGGGGGGTTGGACTAGATGATCTTTGGAGGTCCCTTCCAGCTCCTGACATTCTGTGATTCTGTGATCTGCACAGGACAGATTTTAAGGCTGTTAGGTTGTTCAGTGCCTTTACATGGACAATCATGTGCAACCTGACTGAAGACCAGAGAAATCACAATCTTATTTACTTCTGCTGGTGCAGGTGCAGACTGAGGTCTCTGTTAGACCAGACAACAGAGGATCACGCTCTTCTGTGTCAGATATCCCTCCCTTTCTGCTGTTGGAGAACCTCAGCCATTCAGGCACAAGGTGCAAACAACATGAAAATTTGTCTTTTGCTTTACCAGCAAAATTTACTACAATTTTAGTTTGCTAGATAACAGAAGTTCCCCCAAAAGATACTGATTGATTCAAGCAGAAACCATCTTCCACAATTTGCAATTGCCTTGCAGCTCTGAGCTATTTTCACCCTGGTTCTGTGACTTATTCTATGAGAGCAGAGCTATCACAGAATCAGAGAATAGTCAGACCTGGAAGGGACCTTAAAGATCATCCAGTTCCAACCCCCCTGCCTGGCAGGGACACCATCCAATAGATCAGGCTGTCCAGGGCCCCATCAAGCCTTGTCTTAAAACCTTCCAGTGATGAGGTTTCCACAACCTCTCTGGGCAACTTGTTCCACTGCCTAACCACCCTGTGTGCAAGGGGTCAACACCATTCACTTGAACAAACATTAAACTGAGCTGTCTACATTGTGCTTTGTTTCAGTGAGATTCAATGTTCATGCAACCAACTGCCTGCAAGTAGCAAATTATGTCCAGGACTTGTGAGAGATGGATTAATTTTGTAATACAAAAGAGACATGAACTTCAGCTGATATTTTACTTTACTTGTGATCCAAAGTAGCAAGTGTTCTATATATATGCAAAGGAATACATGAATTTGTGTTAGGTTTGGATTCTTTCTGCTGGCTCTTTTAATTCATACATAGAATTTATACTTTTCATTAGACATTAGAATAGCTGTACAGTTCTGTTTCATTAATGTACATTAACAGTGCAGATGGCAACTATCAACTCCAGTGCAACACAGTATCTAGAAGGTTATAAAGGTGTCTAGTTACTAAGGCTTCCCAGATATTCCTTCTCCTTAAGAAGCAAATAAGTACCTAATGGGAATAAAAAATGCATCATTGATCTTTCTGTTGATCTTACACTACCTTCACCCAATGAATCACACAAATCACAGAATGTTAGGGGTTGGAAGGTGTGTAATACTAAGAGAAATCACCAAATAATATCAGAGGATGACCTATTTCAGAGATCCTTAGCCTACAGGAGTCACAGGAGTGACTCTTCCTTTTGTATTGTCTTCTCTTGTGATGGTCTGCAGCTAAAACCCTGAAGTTTAATGGTTAAGTTTAGCATCCTGTAAGCCTAGACATGATGTTGTCCTGCTAGAACATCTCCATAACTGGTCTCTCACCTGGGAAAGCGGCAGATGAGGGTTCCTATGGTGCAGACCACACCATACAGCAGCCCCACATTAGCGGCAAAGCATATTGTGAACATGTAGGTGCTAACCCATATGCTCTGTAAGGAGGGAAACAGAGAGAGGTGATTGGTTTGAATGTTTGCAAACAATCTGCTTTTTATGAATCAGAAACACAGATTTTTTTAAGGTGAAGCTAGTTTCTCAGAGGTGAACATTTGGATCTTTGGACTGGCAAGTACAGAAGACTCAATTAATGATTAAAAGAATGCCTCCTAGAGGAAGAACATATGGCAAGGCACTAATCATCACAGGGGTTCCTTTTCCTTTGTGCTAGCCAGATATATCCTCTGTAATATAGCATAAATCAGAATGAACTCAGCTGGTTTGGTACCACTGTATTTTATTTTTCACATTGCAAGGTTTAGTCACCTTCTTCACTGCACATCCTTAAAATCCTCCTTTCCTTTCACACAGTGAGCTGCTCTAAAGGTCATGTACAGAGAGCTCTTCTCCCACTGGCTGTAGAAGTGGGGATTATAATTTGCAAGGAGGTTAATTAAAAGTGGCATTTATCAGAGTATAGCTGACTAAACCAACTCGAAACCAAACCAGAATTATTGAGTAACGAACTCCACCTAGAAATGGAGAGATTTCAGATTACTTCCCCATCTTTCAATAGCTCATTAATAAACCTTTGGATTCATTTTAGATACCATTTAAAAATACAAAGCAGCATATCTGAAATACAGGTCACTTTGAAGAGGAATTTAAAATATTACAAACACAAAGATTTTAACATTTCAGATTTTTGTCCCACTTATTTTCTAAACAGAAATGATCCCTTATATTTCCATACTCCAATGTGCATGGCTGAGAGATAGCCAGAGTGTAGGATTAAAAGGAGAAAAGTACAAATTCTTTGATTTTTTAATACCAACCTAATGTCAGCATATATTGCTTTCCTTGAGGGAGCCTTACAGTAAAGACTGCTACCTAATCATTCTATAACAAGTGTTCTAGAAGAATGGAAAGTATTTTCACTCCTCTGGATACCCTGATCTCCACAGGTGCCCATTTCAACCACTACAGTGCTTTTTGGCAATATTTGCAGAGGAACAGATCACATTACAATGGTGCAATCAGTGTTAAAATTGTCCTTCCTGATGCCTTCCCTTAGCTTAGGAAAGTCAGAGACAATAGAATCCTTTCAGCCTAACCACAGGAATTTTGCTCCAGCAGATTTCAGAGCTGTTATTTTCTGAATTATGAAAAATAAGCCATGCCACACTAATCTGTGCTTTACAGAGGACAGTGTTAGGTGACTCTACTGAGAAACCTTTTCCTTCCCCTCCTTCACAACTCTAAACTACTGCCAAAGGTTTTGCAGTCTCTTCAACAGCATTTACCTACTGCTAGCTAGAGAGGTAGTGCACAGAATCACACAGAAACACAGAATGTTAGGGGTTGGAAGGGACTCTGGAGATCATCTAGTCCAACCCCCCTGCCACAACAGGTTCTCCTAGAGCAGGTTGCACAGGATGGTGTCCAAGCAGGTTTGGAATGTCTTCAGAGATGGAGACTCCACCACCTCCCTGGGCAGCTTGGGCCAGTGCTCCATTACCCTCAAAGTAAAGTTCCTCCTTATGTTTAGCTGGAACTTCCTATGTTCCAGTTTAGGCCTGTTCCCTCTTGTCCTGTCACTGGGCACCACTGAACAAAGCCTGGCCCCAGCCTCCTGACACCCACCCATGAAGTATTGATAAGCTCTCCCCTCAGTCTTCTCTTCTCCAGGCTACCCAGCCCCAGCTCTCTCAGCCTTTCCCCATATGGGAGATGTCCAAGTCAAGCAATCATTTGTTCATCCACTGAAACAGTGCTCAAATCTCCAGATATATTTTCAAATGACATTTTATACAAGTTGTTGTGTCTCTATTGGCAAAGGATACCTTTCTGAGCAAGAAACATTGTGTTCTGATTAATGAGTGAGAAAATGATTCTAAAGTTTACCAATAGTGTATGTATTTAGTAGGGAGCTTTCTGGACATGAAAGGACTAACAGAAGTACTACAAACCTGAAATTCAGGTAGGATCAAGAATTAGCCCATCCTGATAAGGCTGAACCCTTGACAATACCTGAGATCAAACAATCAACTTCAGCTGCAGACCTGAGCCTCATCACATCTAACTAAAGTTCTGCTACAAGACCTGCAAAATTCTTCTGGCTCAGAAGAAAGTAGAAAGCATGAAAACCCAGAAGAAACAAGAAAGCATGAAAACCCAGAAGAAACCTGAAAGCATGAAAACCCAATACAAGGTCAACATAAGAAGAATCAATGTCAAAAATATTGAAGTGCTGCTGGATACTGAGAAAGCTAGCTGACTGCCTCTTTAGCAGCCTGGTATCTTACATCTTAGCTGTAAGCAGAGACTGCCATTGTTGCAGAGGATGAGCCAAAACAATCATATTCTCATTTGTCAGTCAGCCTTTCAGTACTTTGTGTTGGACTGGAGTCAGTACTTTTTGAGATAGGGTTAGCATCAAAGCTGTAGAAAGAATTCCTGGTTATCTGACAGACATTTTTAAAATTCATGGGTTGTCACAAGGTTCAATGAAGAAGTTATAAAAATATCCAAGTTTTCTTTGGCAACTGACTCCAAGGTTGCTATTATCTACTTCAGGACAGAGAGAATCTAATCCTTCTTCCAATCTTAGCAATAATGTGTTATAGGAACATGTCATTCTCAAAAGTGAAAACAAAATCCACCTTCAAAGTATGCTTGTAAAGTATTAATTAAAAATATATCTATATGTTAAAGAGGGGGGAAAGAAACAAGCAGAAGATGGATTTATGTTGAAGCCTGCATCTGTCAGAAAGTATTGGAAGCATGGAAAAGGTGCAGTGACTCTGTTCATATTGCAGCTGCCTCCAAAAGCCTCTAGACAGTGTGGTTCCACCTAGACCTTTGAATTTCAGAGTCTACACATCCACCATTGAGGGCAATCTGAAATGGGAACATGGTAGGAAAAAAACCATATGAATAGGGAGAACAGTCTCTAAGGCAATGGCTAAGCAATGCAGGAGTAAGGTACTGTGACAGTAAATGTTTCTGTACCTGAAAGCAGATTATAAGCTTTCTTTTCCTTGCAAACTGAGAAGATGTTCAGCTATTGCCTGAATGGGTAGGGTTAATGTCACTTGGTGGGGAAGCTCTCTAGATGCCCACCATAATCAATGGAGGTTTGGTCTGCAGGGTGAGGGTAATTTAGGATGCAGTTCATCTAACTCCTACATGATTATGCTGGTGCCTGCTTGAGGAAGAAATGAATCCTCAATGATGACTCAACTGACCAACTCTGTACTGGCTGTAATGTGAGGCTGTGATTACTTCACAGAATCACAGAATGTCAGGAGTTGGAAGGTACCTCAAAAGATCCTCTAGTCCAACCCCCCTGCCAGGCTCAGACAGAGGCCCATGCTGTGTTCACCAGCATGTAGCCAAAATAAGAATCCTATTAAAGCCATGTTCATTCAGGTTGTGCCTTGGCAGGGAAGATGCTGGAGTTCTGGGGAAGGTTCTGGCTCCCACACCCCCACATCCTTCTGCAGACAATGACTGATGTGTGCATGCACCCTCAGGGCACCCTGCATCAAAACTGGTGATTCAAGTGCTGAAGTGAAGACCACCACAGTTATAGAGCAGGAACTGGTATGGAAGTTCTTGAATATCATTTTTCATAAGCATTCCCTACACAAAAGTTGAGAGGGTGTTTGCTTGCAAGCAGCCTTGCAGCTTGATAGAAACATTCTTCTTTAAAAATCATCTATATGGTACTTCTAGTGGATTAAGCATTTGTAAATTCCTTCCCACACCACTGAGACTAACTGCAGCAAAGTAATATAATTCAGGGTAGCATAGTCACTAATGCAGAAAAGACAGAAAATCTCCCTGGGATGTCATAAGCTAGAAGCATTTGTGTAAAATTATTATCATAGGAGAGGGCTTCCCACTCTGTGGAAAATTGTTTATGTAGCAAAACCCTCACAGCTCACAGAGCCCTTTCCTGAATCAAGACCCCTGTGTGATGAATACCTGAACAAATCCAAAAAGCCATCTCCCTCCTGAGGACATTTTGTTAAAAAGTTCTAAAAATACATGATCTTGCAGCAGTGAGCTTTAAAACTCCATGGAAGACCCACCCTGGGCCCTCTCCTCCAGACTATTGTGACAAAATAGATTGACAGGGTGGTGAGTCCATATCTCAGAAATACATACTGGCAAGATCTGGGAGTAGACTTCTCAAAGTGAAGTCCTCCTTGATGGATCTACTTTGATTGCTGGATTACTATCATTCCTTACATCCTTACATATTAATATATGTGCATACACTCAAAGTTGGTACATCCATGACTGCCTCTCACATCATGACACCATGCAGGCAATGTGTCATTTCTGCCATAAATTGTTGCTCTTATTTCTGCTTTCCAAGTCAGGCAAACAACTTAGCTTTGTCTCAGCTATGGCCATCTCCTGGCCAAGTCATCTGTACAATTTCTTTTGAACATTTTGTACTCCTTAAATGCCAAAATATTTCTCTGATGAATCCCCCAGATCCCTGTTATGCAATTAACTCCTGAAAATAATCCTTATTCTACTGTCATTTCCCACTTAGAGCATCTCTTTCTGAAATACTTTTTCCTCATCTTTGGTCATTTTCAAGTCTAACTGTTAACAGCAAAAAGAACCTTTTCCTTCAGTAGTCCATTACCAGGCAGTATTCTTTGCCTAGCTTAAGTGGCTGCAGCTTCTCTAGGATGCTTAGCCTTCAGAACAAGAGTTAACAAGAACCTCACTGGCCCTTTTATTGATATCAGGAAAATGCACTGTCAAGCTGGAGAATAAGGGAGGGAAGTCACTCAAGAAGTAGGTCTGTATAAGCAATTAGGCTAGCAGGAAGGCTGTGGAAATATACTTTTGATCTGAGGAGCTGAAAAGTGAGATATATGTACAGACAAAGCCCAGATCAACTTCCTGGTCTGTCCCAGAAAAGAGGTCAAAATTCAGGACAAATGCAGAAAACAGATAACATTGAAATCTACCCCTGGGAAACAGCCATTAGATGAAGACAGCAGAGGGAGGACAGATACTGCTATGCATACATATGTTATATATATATATATATGTGTGTATATATATATATATATATGTAAGTATTTACTGGAATAAAGCAATTATTGATCTGAAATTGTTGAAATCATCTCAGAAGGTATAAAGACTAACAGAAGATCTTAACTGAAGCAAGAGACCTTTGAGGTTCATATAAATGCTGTGAATGGCAGGAAAGGGCTCTTTGGAGTAAGGGCAGTGGTGTTCCAGCTGGAAAGAAATGGAATGTGATTTGGGAGGCAGGATGTAAAACCAGGCCATTCCTGAGGGTTGATAAAAAACAAGTTGAGAGAAAAATGAAACAATATATGCAATAATATTTAGTTGATAATATTTGATATTAGCTACTTGGGTTTGCTATCCTAGCTGGTGCTTTGAACTCAGCTGCTCCTACTATTAAATCTGTAAGAAAAGGCAATCCATGGGTGAAAGTAGAGGTTATCTCAGAACCACAGACTATCCTGATGAGGATCATTGAGTCCAATTCCTGACCTGCACCTCTCAAGCTGTACTCTTTATATTTACAGACTAAATTACAGGATTATGTTCAATAAAGAACTAATCAACAAATAACCATTACTCATCCTGTTTGTGTTCACTGAGAAGCTTCCATGCACTATCCTTTGCCAGGCCTATAAGCATAACAAACCTGAGTTCTCTGCTACATGACACACACCCTTTGAACAATCAGTTCCAGAAATGACAGCTGCTAATTATTTCCAAATATTTTATCAGAATTTTTCTCTTCAAACTACTTTAGATAACCTGAGTGTTAGAACTGCTTCATTTCCAATCTGCTGTCAATTGCTGGGGTGAATCTTTTCAGGCCAAAATAACACCAGGGTTGTCATGCAAATCAAAGGGCTTAGTGGGGCTTCTCAGACCAGGCAGTGTAGGATCAATGTTTATAGCCTTACTTTAGATTATACTATTTAAAGTAAGATGATTTATCCTGTCAGGCTGAGGATTGATGGGACAACTGTTTGAAGATAAACCATTGTTCAAGTATGTTTAGTCAAAAAGATAAACCCAGCAAACTCACACACACACACACACTATAACCTCTCTTAGAAATTATGGCAGATGTCAGAGATAATTATAACTAGCTACTCACCCATCCTTTTCTGCCAAGACCACAAAAACAACAAATCACTCATGCTAGTCTATCTGTGAAGGTGCACCAAGTCTAGTGAGATTCCAGAATATCCTGCTGGAAAACTTAACTACTTATTTTCTCAATGCACTGACAGAGAAGCTATACCTCTCTCCCACAACTACTAATTTGCTTAAGGCTACTGTCCCCAAGGTAATTCTTGGTCCACAACATCCACCACTTGTGTCCCTGTCACAGAGGTTAGGCTGAACACCAAATACAGTGCAAGTGGTAGGAAATGTTTTCAGAATTTTGCTACTTGAGGAAGATCTGATTTCACAAATGATAGACCTTTTTTTCTGGGTGATAGGAAAGCAATAACTCTAGTCCTCTCTGACTAAATGTCAAATTCTCACATAGCCAAACTTGATGTTGTTTACTGAGCTCTGCTTTCCATACTGAAATCCAGTACTCTCTTTAAAAACAACAAAACCAAGTTCTATGCATTACTGCTGTAGAATACTGCCACTGGTGAGTTCAATAAAGTCCAATATTACCTCCAGTAACTTATATCTCCCACCACAGAGAAGGCAGATATGGCCAAAATACCTTTCTGACTACTTGTGAACTGAAATTTCTTAAACAGAAATTCCAGATTCCATGTACCTGGAATATTGTGTCCAGCTCTGGAGCTCCTATTGCAAGAGGGATATGGGGGTGCTGGAGAGAGTGCAGAGAAGGGCCAGGAGAATGATCAAAGGACTGGAGCACCTCTGCTATGAGGACAGACTGAGAGAGTTGGGATTGTTCAGTCTGCAGAGGAGAAGGCTCCAAGGAGACCTTCTTGTGGCCTTCCAGTATTTGAAGGGGGCCTACAAGAAAGCTGGGGAGGGACTTTTTAGGAGGTCAGACAGTGATAGAACCAGGGGAAATGGGTGTAAGCTAGAGGAGGGGAGATTTAGCTTAGATATTAGGAGGAAGTTCTTCACTATGAGGGTGGTTAGACACTGGAACAGGTTGCCCAGAGAGGTTGTGGAAGCCTCATCCCTGGAAGCTTTTAAGGCCAGGCTGGATGGGGCCCTGGGCAACCTGATCTAGTGTCTGGTGTTTCTGCCAGGCAGGGGGGTTGGAACTAGATGATCTTTGAGGTCCCTTCCAACTCTGATGATTCTATGATTCCATGTGTTTCTGTAAGTGGTTATTATAGAGTTTGGTTCCGCTAATTGGCCAAAACAGCCAAAAAAGTCCCTCAGAAGAGAAAACTGGGAATCTTCCTAAACATGGATTCATCTAGAGCATGTCATGTCCAAAGAAGAACAACAAAGCTGGTGAAGGGTCTAGAGCACAAGCCTTCTGAGAGCAGGCTGAGGGAACTGGGGTTGTTTAGCCTGGAGAAGGCTTGGAGGAGACCATATTGCGCTCTACAACTACCTGAAAGGAGTTTATAGTGAGGTAGGTGTCAGTCTCTTCTCCCAGGCAACAAGTGACAGGATGAGAAGAAATGGCCTCAGGTTGCACCTGAGGAAGTTTAGATTGGAGATTAGGAAAATTTCTTCACTGAAGAAATCATTGGCACAGGATGCCCAGGGAAGCTGCTGAGTGACCATTCCTGGAGGGTGATGGTGCTTAGGGACACGGTTTAGTGATGGACTTGGCAGTGCTGGATTGACAGTTGGACTTGATAATCTTGAAGGTCTTTTCCAGCCTAAATGATTTTATAGTATTTAATATTTGCTAGGAATTCTGTGCAAATATATGTCAGACTATTCAGACTTTCCATTATGCTAGAGTTTAACACTACAGCTCTTTCCATCTTCCTGCTTTTTTTGCTGTATTCCTCCTCTTACACTGCAGAATCTCTCATTATGATCAAATAATATGAGAGTTAGAGCACCCTAGGACATGTATCCTTCATCATCCTAGAGAAATACATCCTAGAGTTTCCAGTATTGTTTGTCCTGCCCAGTCTCACAGGACAAAGATACCAGAATCTCTTCAAGAATGCTGCAACAGAACCATGCTAACCAGCCAGACAAGGCATGCAAAGTTAGAGACATATCTGATCAGATTAACCTTCCCTGTCTTGCATGCACATCTCTAAAATTAAATTAGATTTCTTTATCATTTGCTAGAGTTCATTTCTTAAAATACAGTTGACATTACAGATGCTGTTCTGAGACAGAAAATAGGCTGATAGTACCCAAAACTCCTAATTAAAATGGCTTGCACTTCTCTCTTGTAGGGCCACAGAACTATTAGAGTTTATTTAGCAGGTAACTGTTAAACAGCCTCAGGAAAATCTCCTTAGATGAAGTTTCACTTACCCAGTCTATTTTATCCACATTCCAATATTTCCTTAAGTCACGGAACTGCATCAACATCCCCTTCAGGCCCACAACAATAATGCTTGCTAGCACACACTGCAAAGAAATTCATACAAACAAATCAGTTGCAGAAGTGGGAGTGAAAACAAATGCTCTTCCTTCAGTTTAGCAGGCAATATTAGGATCCAGTTAGCAGAAACTGAAGTTCGTGTTTCAAAAATGGGATAACAAAACACAAACAGTATCGAAAACATTATAGTCAAAGCCCTTTTAGAAATCATCTGGAGCCAAAAAGGATGGACTTGCAGTGGCTAGTTAGGCAGGACTGAAAAGGCACAGTAGAGAAGAAGTAAAAGATCAAGAAAGCAATGGATTAAATATGGAAAAAACCCTCAGCCAAAATTTAAATACAATGCATACAGAAAATGAAGGGAGACAAGCAGTCCAGTAAGGAAAAGGGCATATTGTGCACCCTGATTTCACATGGTGAAAATAAGCCATAAAAAGGATCTGTGTTTGAACAGTGAGAACCTTCTTGTGACACTATGTGAACAGCACAAAGCAAATTCAAAATGCAGTGGTGTTCAAATTTGGTGTACAAAGAGGGCAGAATTATGGATCATTTTGGAGCTATATGTTGCACCTTTGAGATGCCTGTAGTTAAAATTAACTCTTAGTTTGCACTGCCAAAAGCTAGATATAGCTTATGTGAAAACATACCATATTGCTTTACAGACTCTTAGTGTAGAAGATGCATTCCATGACAGAGATCTAGGAATATCTCATCATCTTTCTGCAACTGAGCTAAGATCACTCTCTACAATCACTTGTGTCAAATTTGTTTAGGCAGCAAAGTCATGCATCCTATGCATAGCTGGAGAAAAACTGTGGATCTTCATTAATTTCTACCACACTTTGTCAATTTACAAACCCACAGTGATCTGGATGTATGTTTCTTCATAAAGCCTGTGCCAAAAATAAGCAGAAGAGAAATGCTTTCTATGTACTTATTAGAGAGTCAATATGTATGTGTAAAATATCTGTTGTGTTGTCACTTCTGTATCTTTGATTTTAATGCTTGCTGTGCCCTTACTATTCTTTCTCTCACTGAACTTAAATAAAGCTGGTTTTGAGGTAGTATAATCTTTCCCTGAAAGAAATTAAATCATTAGAAAATGTCTGAGATAACCTTCAAGAAACATAAGTAGCATACCATAGGCAGCCAGTACAGCATAGGTCCAATTGCATAGATCACCACAAGAATTAACACACAAGAGATAAGGCAAGCCACCTAAAACAATAAACAATAAAAAGCAGGTCTTTTAGTCAAAACCAATATGTTTACAATGTGTGAAAAGGTCTTCTTATCAAATACTGCAGGAAAAGTCAAGAATGAGATGTTGATGTTGGCTATTCATGTATCTATGGGTTACAGATGCATCTGATTTCAGTTCTAATATTTCTGGTTACCTTTAGCCAACTACAGTGAAAACACAGTAAGAAACCTCAGCATCTGTGCTGGACACTGCTGAGAGCACACAGACATGGACCACAGCATCACTGGTGGGCTTGGCTCTTGAAGAGTGTGTGTGTGAGATCTCATCCCAAATGTTTGACAGCACCCACCCTCACCCTCTAACATATTTACAGCCATACACCTTATATTGCACTGAAGAACAGATCTGCCATAGCACTCAGTAAAAATTATATATGGACAACAGAGTGGCCTCAGTTTTGCACAGGAGAAGATTTCTAACAACTTTTACTAGCATCAGCACTAAAAGGAAAGTACTGAGTTAAGTCAGAAACCACCAATGGTTTCATGTTACTATCAGTGGACTTTAGAAAATGCAGGAGAAATTTTTNAAGAATTATGTTTCTTCATGGTATGATATGGTATTATTCTGATGGAAACCCCTAGTAGAATTGCTGTCTCTTACTCTACTCTGACTGCTCACAAAGTAAGCTACTTCTGATCTCATTAAGATACAGTCCAGATTCACAGGAGGGTTTTGACAATAAGAAGACAGATGCTCTCTTTATTTTTATATTGATAATATGTTTCTCTACAAAAATAATTGGGTTTCATTTGGAGAGACAAGTTGGTAAAAACAAAACCAGACAAGTTGTTAAAACACTAGAAAATTAAAGCCATGGTGTGCTTAAAAATATCAGCAAGAAGTTTAGACAGAGTGTTTACAGAAAAAGGGACACAAAATCTGCTGGTGAAGCCACAGGGAACATTTCCCTCCTCCTGCCTTCCTTAAAAGAAAAAAAAGGAAGAAAAAGAAAAAAAGAAAGAAAAAGAAAGGCTTTGATTCTATTTGAAGGACACAGTCCCTCAGGTCTGCTTTTACCCAGGAAAATATCACTAAGAAATAAATGACACTGAAGCCAGGTGTAGCTGTGTGGCAAAAAGGCAGCTCTGAGCCTGTGCAAGGCTCTTTGCATGTCTTCCATGATGTGTGCCAAAGTGAGCTGACTTTTCTCCAGGTAGGCAAAGCAACTCTTCTTCCTGCCTATGATTTGACCATCATTTATTACAGACTTTCTCATCTGTCTAGACAGCCCCAGAAGTAGAGGATTAAGTGAATGTGTGAAAGCAGGGCCTTCTCCTGCATGTACCAGAGCCAAAGTGCTCAGATACCCTGTATACCCTCAGGTTATAGCTCCTCAAGTATAGATCTTCAAGTATAGGTCTTCAGGTTACCTTAAAGCTTCCTTGGAATAGCCATGATGCACTACAACTGCAAACTGTACAATCAATACATGATTAGAGATGAACAGGATGTCTGTGAGGATGAGGGCAAGTGCTATGGCATTGAATCCAACTGGAAGATAGGAAATAGCTCATAGAAGAGTGGTAGCTAAACTATTTGCATAGAAACGTTTTTAAAGATTATCATTTGATAAATTAGTTATTATGATTAATCAAGTTCAGGGGAAGCTTGTTAGCAAGTAATTAATATGTAGAGTTTTGATATAAAGCCCTATGTCATTTCTTAGTATTGTGGTATCAGCAGGAGAAATCACTGCAGGGCATGGTCAAGATGAAACAGCACCTATAGACTGTCCTTAGCCTGGTCAGTGTAACCTCATTAGCCTCCTCCTTGCAATTAATGTCCTTTACACAGGCAAGAGCAAGGGTTATCAGCAGACAACAGCCACAAACTCTTAAGGACACAACACTTATCTGGCAGGATGGCACTGATGGATCCTGGAGTTTCAGAGGGAGGAGGGAGAGGCAGTGCTCATGGGGGTGTCCCAGGTGTGTCCCAGCTGTGGTGGCACGTGTGGTGCCATCACACACAAAGGTCACAGAGAGTTTTGCTACCTCTCTTGTTCATGAGCACAACTCAAATAGATAAGAGCCCCACAAGGTCACAATTATCACTTTCATCCCTTGCATTTCCTTCTCTTCTGAGCTACTGCAGTAAGGACTTGTAGGTTTAATTTCCAGCAGAAGAAAATTGCCAAAAATATCCTCAAAAATCCCAGTGTCACCTCTGGGGGCTCAGTGCATGCTGAGGAACAGGACAAATACATAGTGTCACGGGGCAGAAACTGGGGAGATTCCTTGGGCTTTTTTAACAAGCAGCTCTTAAGGCTGCTTTCAGTTTCTTTGGAAAATCAGATAGAAGCACTAAATGAAATCTGATTTCTTTTCTAAACCTTCATTTTAGCCTGTACCATTCAATCTATTAAACACCATTAGAGGGCACTTCTGTTACACTGCTGACAAATTCATAGGAAACCAAAAGGGCTTGGGTGTACTTTCCTGTACTCCTAATCTCCTTTCTGCCACAGACTTTAGAGCTTATATTGAATGAAACAGGTAAGAATGAATAAATGGAACCAGAAAGTTTCCTGTTTTCTCTATCAGCCCCTGACCATCATTTATTACTATATTCTCACCTGTCTAGACACCCCTGGAAGTAGAGGATTAAGGGGATGTGTGAAGGCAGGGCCTTCGCCTGCATGTGTCCGAGCCAAAGTGCTGATCATCTACGACTTAATGACAGGGCAGAGTCATTTCCCAGGACAGAGGACAAACAATGGATAAATCAGGACAAGTTTTAGTGAGCAACATCACAGCCTTCACTCTCCTAGGTCCTTCCCTGAGAGCCATTACCTGAGTCTTGGCACCGGTGCTGTAGAGAAGCGCTGTCCTTCCCATCGCCGCAGCACTTGGGATGCAAAAGAAAAATGAAGGAATCACGTTGCTGAGGCCATGAGCCAAAAGTTCCTGCAAAGTTGTTAAATAGAACATAGGGGTTTTGTCCTATTGTTCTGGCATTTCAATGTTTCCTGCCCACAAAGGAGTCCTCTAGGTAAATCTTAGCGATGGAAAAAAGGGTGGCTGTAGTTTTGAGGGGAAAACAAACAAAAAAATCACTCCTATATGTGACAAAGGATCTCTCAATTCACTGTATCTTCTCACAGCTCAGAACTTATGTGAATGGTAGAGCTGCTGAACCAGACACAGCAAAAGCAGGAGGCACATTTTGTTCACAGAATAAATGGTATTGCTAAGTTTTGAAGCTACAGTTCAGCTGAAGTATTTACATCTTGATCCACATCTGCTTCTTCATCAGGCAGAGTCTGAAGCAGTGGGATCTGGCTAGCATCCAGCTTGTTTCTGACCTATGTCTCTACTGGAAAAAGACAGCCACTGATTTTTTTTCCTCTGAGCATGCTTTAGTGAAAGTGAAGTATGGTAGCAATCGTGTCTGCAGGCTGCCTATCATTGCAAATCTATCTGGAGTTTATTCACACTCAAAATGCAGACATGTGTGAACAAAGATTTATAGAAGAGGAAGTGGAAAAGCTATCTTTTATCTGCAGCCTAAGCTGAACCATGTTTTCTGTGAAAGTGCTCAACTTGGCTGCCCAGCACCAGTCTTCTTCCTCAGACTACAAAGATCTCATCTGTCTGCTGAGGGCAGGGTGTAAGAGAAGACATCAGTACTGCCAGAGGTGCTTGGGACACAAATGCTATTGCATCCAGCCAGGGCAACACCTGATCATAAGTTTGTCCTCACAGCTCCTCAGACAGCCTCCCACACCCACATGCCTCCATGCAGAGCCCTATGCCTGGCCTCTGAATGCAGTGCAGCTACACCACCCCACTACCACTGTAGTCCCTGTTCTTAAGGAGGTTTTGCTCTTTTGTTCCATTATTTGATGCAGGCATACACATCATTTCCAACATCTCAGCAATTAGGGGGTGCAAGCTACAAGATTGCCAAAGATGCAGAGACTTACAAGTTGCTGTGCTCCCTTTGGTGCCCTTGAGACACTGCAGCACATCACCTTGAAGTCTGAGCTGTACTAAGCTCAAAGCATTTCCCCTCTTCTCCCTAGAAAGCATGGCTCTAAAGCATCAAAAGAATTTCATGACCCAATGTATTCATTCTGAAAAATGTTTTACAGACCTGAGAGGTAAGAACATTCCCATCATGTTTTCCAGTGACATAGAAGAACATGAACTGACAAGCAAGACTGCCCTGCCCTAGATAGGGTGTTCAGATAGACCTCCAGCTGCAAACCAGCTGTTCTACTTTCAGCCTCATGTCATTTATCCCAAAACACTTCAGAGAAAGGTGGAGGCAGCATTTTCTTCACACAGCACTACTGCCAATTACTTAAAACTGAGAGCACTGGGAAATGCATTAGCAGCCAAATGCTGCACTGAATGCAGCATTACCTGACTGTCCTGAAGGATGCACTTCCCAAAAAGGAGAATCCCAACCAACTAGGGTGTTCTGCAGAGCTGATTTGTATTAGATTGGGGGTTTACTGTAGTCACTGGAAGGCCTCAGGATGCCATATGGAACACACCTTTCCCTACTGGGAAATTCATCTGTAATACAGTTCCAAAATGGTGAAGCAATTTCAAGGCTTACTGACAGTATGGAGAAAGAGCTTTACCTGGTTGTCATCCACAGTGTATTGGAACTTTTTAGCAGAGTCTTGGGCAAGAGCTAATGATGCCACATAACCAACCAGTGCTACTCCAAAAGCTTCAGTGACTACTTCAGACAGGACATTCATGGGTGGTGATTTTGGTGATGGTAACCTATAAAAGATAGAGAGAGTCCTTTTTGCAGAGCCTGGTGCATAGCCTGGGGATGCTCCAGTTAATGAAAAGACAAGAGAAGGAATCTTTGCATGCACAGCTGGGGTTTTATAATCTTGGAAAGGTGACATTTTCCAATGCTTTAGATTAATAAGATAGTCTGTGGGGAAGTGGAGAGGAGAATTTGTAGAAGATAAAAGTACTCCACCTGCAAACTTCAGTTTGAGAAATCATTAAGGGATCCTTATAAATTAGCTCCCTCACTGGCAGAGAAAACCAGCAACCTGTCCCTAATTTTGTAATGCTCAATAAAAGAGAGTCTACTGTATGTTTTATCTTTATATATATATATAAATATATATATATATAGTTGGCTTTCCTGTAGTGTTTAATGTAAAGTTTTTAAACAGTTTAATATTCAGGTAGGTTATGGACAGCATCAACATTTATGCCATCTAATGGAGACCTTCTAGTGGGGACTGCAGTGGAATGCCTCAGCTAAGAACTGCATCACCTCAGATTGTTTCTGTACTCCACAAGAAGTCTTTGGTCTCTCCAGAGCACCAATCACACTGCCTAAAAGCCAAATTGTTCTCCAAATTTTCTAGTGCTCTCCTCTGGCAAGGCAGTTAGATATTTCAGGCAAATGCCTAAAAATACATAGGAATGATTCAGGTTCTGCTTCTGCTTTTCAACACTACACAATCTTCTCATGCAAGGGTAAAAAGAAAATAAGCTCCTGATTAAATCTGCACAAATATCATTTAACTGTTCACAACAGAAACCAAAAGGGCACACTCAGCCCTGTTCTAATATCAGATACATAGCCTGCAATAGCATGCCCTAAAGTCTGAAGAGAGTTTTCTTTCTCAACAATTTCCCTTATTTTGTTTCTGTCAGTGCAAGCTGCCACACATGCACTCACATTGGCTTTGCCTTGTGTTTCATGAAATTTAGGGAAACCCTGCAACTTCCAAAGGGGAGATTACCCAGTAGCCATGCTATTCCTTATCATCCCTTAGAGTCTGAACATTCTCTCTGATAGCAGGTTTCTCTTTCCAGCTGATTATACTGAATATGTTTTTCCTTGTCTTCAAGGTCACAGAGAAAACTGTCTCACTAGCTGCAGTCAGAGTGCTCTTTTCTAGATTAAACATAGCTAAATGCTTTACATTTCCTCAGAAACACATTTCCTAAAATCACTAGGTAAGTGAGTGGAGAAGAAAGAAGTGCAGTAATCTGCAAGCCTCATCTCATTGCAAGTCCTTTCTGCCACAATAACCCAAGGCAACTCTCAAAAAGCAAGTTGCAATAACCCTGTAGAGTGCTCTGCCCTCCTGTCATACATCTATCAGCCACCATCAGATACTTAGTACCTACTTTTTATTCCATAAAGTAATAAAAAGGCTATGAAAATGTACCAGAAAGTCTACATTTTTATTATGCTCTCTGTAAAGATACATCTTGTTAACATGGGGCTGAATTGTGAGAGTGTTTGAGGAGGCTGGAAATCAATAGATCACATTTTTGCCACTTCTTATTCCAGAAAACTACTTTGACCTCTTCAGAGACTGTTCTCAGAAGCAAACATATTTAAAAACCACAAGAGAATAAAAACCACATTACCCTTCAGGAATATGCCCCACAACTTCTAGCCCATAGACGTATTCCATATCAGCACAGTAGCAAGCAACAGAGGTAGCAATTATCTATTGATTCAACACAGAAAAAAATAGTAAGTTTCTATTTTTTAGCTCCTCACATGCTCCCTATTATTCTTATACCTCAGCCCATGGCACTGTTCATGCATGCAGCCTTAGTTCAAGCCAGTAATACAGAGAAGTATTATTACCAAAGTTTTGGCAAATGTGGAAGAGGTCAAAACAATGAAGATCTGGACACAAGAAAAGGTGGTTGAAGAAGGGCTGTGGTGGATTTGTACATTCTGTGTCAATGAAAGGGATCTGCACAAGCCTCTGTAAAGCCTCAGGAAGCCTGCCATCAGTGTCCAAACAGCCTCTGTGCAGCACAGCCCCCAGACTGCTGCTATTCACATGAGCAGCTTAAAATCATTCATCATTTCGGTGTTCCTGAGGGCTCTGATTCAGCTGATGTTCTCCAAGCACATCTAATCCAGATTGGCAGCATCAACTTCAGCACAAAACACAGCAGAAGATGTGGCTGCCTCTTGTTTTCAGGTAGAAATCTTGCTGAGGGAATGGAAAAGTGAGTTCAGTCTCACTGCCCATCCTTTCCCTGAGCTGAACACACCAGTCCTGGAGAAGAGGCACATGTTGCAGCCCATCACTCTCATTTTGCTGGTACTTTAAAAAGGTGGCACAGAAACAGATCTTAGAGCAGGGACCAGAGCCACACTAACTCCTTTGCCAGCATTTTTGCCCAAGAAAAATTACTCTTTTGTAAATAACTTGTTCCAGCAAAAGGAGAGCAATGGTGATGACCACTCTGAAAAGCATCTGCCCTTCATTTTTTCTGTTTTCTTTTGCACAGCTAGAAAAAAGCAGAAACCTTCTGCCCTGGTACTGATTATCTGACTACACCTTAATCCTTATAGTAGGGATTTACAATGCAATAGCTAATTTCAATTTAGCCTATGCCATGGGAAAGGAAAAGTGTAAGTAAAATTGCAGAAGGCAACAGGACAACTCTGTGACTTTGTTGCAGACAAATAACAAGCCCCAAAAGAGCCACAGCTACCCTAGAGTTACAACATGCCAATTACTTTTCATTTTCTATTGCAAACTTCTTCCACTCTAACATTCTAGGCTTCATCTTCTTGTGGTCCCATAAAATGTAGTAAACACATGGAAAATATTAGACAAATTGGGAACATGTGTAACTTCTTTCTTAATTATTTAGCCAAACTCCTTCCTGCTCTTACATTTAACACACAGCCATGAAAATGAGCTATCTGTTTAATAAGTGGCAGGTTGGGGGTGGGGGGAGTAACTGCAGACAGCACAGGAAACTTCAGCAGCTTCTTTCAAGCACTGAGAGCTTCATAAGCAGCAAGTCTGATGTTTGATTTAGTACTCACCAAAAGTAGATCGATGGGAAGAACAACTTTAATGTTTCTCTGAAATTTCTCATTCAGTTCTTTAACAAGAACAAGCACCACAATGCTCAGCAAGGAGAGAAGTAAAGCCTCCAACTGAACTGACCTGATGTTCTCAAAGATGTAGGCATAGATCTACAGTGAATGGCAAATAACAAACAACAGATCAAAAAATATATCATTTTGGGCCATGTGTTATGGCATGTTCTACACAACTTCAGATGTCTGAAGTAATCTGTGAGAGCTGAATCAATACTGCAGGAGCTGAGTCATCTGACTTGCACTTAAATATTTGGCAAGGAAGAAAATCTAATTACCTATTACTAATAAGTAAATTCATTACCATAACTAAATACTAATTAACTAAATACTAATTAACTCTTACTTTTAACTTCTGAAAACAAGAAAAAAAGCAGCAAATATTTACATATATGGATGTACAGGCTTCTGTTGGTAGAAACAAGCAAGAAAATTCCAGTAATACTATGTGCATCATTTTCTTATTCATCATTGAATGTAATGAGATAAATGACTATTGCACAAAAAAGTTGAGAGAAGCATCCATGCACAAAGATTTATTTTCAGCTTCTGTAGCTCATACCATCCATCAACTCTGATGATAAAGATTGCTTCTGAGGAAAGAAAACATGTAGAAGAGTGGGAAAGAGAAGGAGAGGGAGAGAGAGAGGAAGAAGAGAAAGGGAAATAAAAATGCAGTAGTGGCTGGATGGGAAGACATGCACCAGGAATCTCCCAAGATGAGCATTCTCTTCAGGACATCCTCTCCAGTGCATGAAAGGGTCTATCCAGAGTAACTCTGTAGCTTCAGCAGGATGAGCTCAGGCTCTCTGTTGCTTGCTCTTGTCCGTTACCCAAACAGTGCTCCATGGAGCATAGAATCAGAGAATTGTCAGAGTTGGAAGGGACCTTAAAGATCAGCTAGTTCCAACCCCCCTGCCTGCCAGGGACACCATCTACTAGATCAGGTTGCCCAGGGCCCCATCCAGCCTTGTCTTAAAAGCCTCCAGGGATGAGGCTTCCACAACCTCTCTGGGCAACCTGTTCCACCGTCTAACCACCCTCATAGTGAAGAACTTCTTCCTAATATCCAGCCTAAATCTCCCCTCCTCTAGCTTACACCTATTTCCCCTGGTTCTAGCACTGTCTGACCTCCTAAAAAGTCCCTCCCCAGCTTTCTTGTAGGCCCCTGCAGATACTGTAAGGCCACAAGAAGGTCTCCTTGGAGCCTTCTCCTCTGCAGACTGAACAACCCCAACTGTCTCAGTCTGTCCTCATAGGAGAGGTGATGAAGTCCAGATCCAGCACACACTGGATGGCTGCTAGGCCTGTAAACCTAATGTTATTGGCTATTTCAATAACTAATTACAGAATGTCCTGATTTGGAAAGGATCCTCAAGCCCAAGTCCTGTTTGTGCTCAGGACAACTCCAATGTCACACTCTGTGTCTAAGAGCATTGTCCAAATGCTTCAGGAATTCCATGACTGCATCCCTGGGGAGCCTGTTCCAATGCTCCACCACTTCTCTGAGTGAAGAACCTTTTCCTAATGTCTAACCTGAACCTCCCCTGGCACAGCTTCATGCCATTGCCCCAGGTCCTGCTCTGTGGTGCAACATGCTGTAAAGCATGGGTAGAAAAATCTAGTTGGGTCTATGATGAAGAAGGGAAACAGGGTGCTGAGCAGAAGGAATATGTGGAACAGAAAGACAAAATAAGAATATAATGACCAATGGTGAGAAGTAACAGAGGTCTCTGATGATGAACACAGTGCTGTAAATAACACTCAGAAGAATGTGATTGTCATCACACCAGCACAGAAGGCCCAGTGAATTGTAACATTGGTTCTACTTTGAATTTAAGGGTCCAGAAAATGAGGCATAAGTCAGTAGGATAACAGATGAACAGAAAGTCATAAAAATATTTGAAGGAAAATGTTGGGATGCAGACAATAGTAAATTTTTACTTCTCTTTCTGTCAGCTTTTCACTGTTTTGTCATTTGTATGTGTGCATGGACTTGATGATCTTAGAGGTCCTTTCCAGCCTGAATGATTCTCTGATTCTATACACCCACATGCACATGGATATGTGTGACCTGGTCTAGGGAATCCTGCTGTGCCAGGGGGGTTGGACTAGATGGTCTCCAGAGGTCCCTTCCAGCTCCTAACATTCTGTGGCTCAGGCCAAAACTTAAAGCAACCAGGTGTATGTTTTCCCCATGGCTACTTCTGTCTACTTAGCCCCAGGATGTCAGTTACAGTGTGGGTGAGTTTGCCCACTGGGATCTTTACTTTGAGGGTGGTGGAGCACTGGACCAGGCTGTCCAGACAGCTGGTGGAGACATTCCAAACACACCTGGACACCATCCTGTGCAACCTGCTCTAGGTGACCCTGCTGTGGCAGGGGTGTTGGACTAGATGATTTCCAGAGGTCCCTTCCAACCCCTAACATTCTGGGATTCTGTGATTTATAAGTTTGCTGGAATGCTTAGAAGGGATGAAGTTAGAGGGAACTTCTGCCCCCAAACCCAGAAATAATCAGAGCCTTATCACAAGTTATTTTCAGGCCTCATGACTAAAAGCAAGGGCCTATTGCCTGGAGGACCAGAGGGGCATGAAAATAGATCTACCACATGTGCTTGCTAAAGCTGCAGAGATGAAAAGCCAAGGTAGGCTCAGTCCCTTGCATTCTGCATTTAGATTCTGAGAATTATTGTGGAGCCTGAAATGTAAACCATTGAAAGAACAGCAGTTAACATCTAGGATGCAGACTTAAACTGCATCACAAGTAACTTCTTTTTAAGCCACAACGTTGAGGATAATAAAATCAAACAACTGAGGCCTGAGATAATAATATGTCCTTAAAAAGTGTTTCCTCTTGCAGCAACTAAAAGGATCACTAAAATAAATGGAAAGTGACACTAGTAGCTTTGTAAAAATAAAGATGAATAACTTTCTGCCCCAGAGAACCAGTTCTCAGATGCATGTATAATGCTAACAAGGTTTGACAGTTTGGAGCTTAAATTCATATCCTTTTATTGGACAGGAAAAAGTAGTAAAAAAATGATCTCATGAGTCAACCCTATTCTAGAAGAAAGGTGGTCAATAGGAGGGTAATTTCTTTTTTCCACTGTTTTGATTCTGTCACTCCTTGAAAAGGTGATCATTTTGAAGAATTAAGTGAATTAAAATAACTTCCTGATCTTTCCTCCTTCATCCTTTCTAAGAATATTTTCATAACCCATAAGGAAAACAAAACTAAACCAAACAAAAAAACCAAACACCACCAACAAACTCTAAAAATGGTTGCAGAAGTAAAGACAAAAGTGTATACTTTCTTCATCAAGAGGAAATTCAGCCCTTGGAGTTTTAATTAGGGATGCCCAATCTAACCCAGCATAAAGGCTTCTCAGAACCCAGGGGAACATTTTAAAATCAACTTGTTAAATGATATGATCTCTCTCTGTCATAAACCTGAAGAATGGTAACCAAACCACTGTCTTTAGCCCCACTGTAATCAGACAATATGTGGATTGTATCTTGAGTGGCTTGTGACTAGCCTCTGTACCCAGAGTTACTCAAGAATGCATTTTCAAGAGGGCACAAGACTTGGTTCAGTGCCCAAGCAGAAGCTGTGATTAATTAGGACAAGAAGGGACAAGCTGGAAAACCCTGTTTACAAACTGCTCTCAGCAACTCACCAAAGGCTGAGCAAGATCTAAGGTAAAGTGGTAAGAAAAGGAAAGAAATGGATTGATTCCTGACTGTTGAAGACAGAGAGATGTGGGCTTGGTTTGCAATGAATGGTGTCCAGTGAAGAGTCAGCATCAGCTAGCTGTGCTCATGGCATCTAATTTCATTTTCCTTGACAAAGGGAGACATAAGCTGGAGTGAATAAACTCTGTTTCAATGGAGGATTACAAAGAAATCCAGGGAAGCATTTAGAATGTCTGTCTTTCTCTACAAATTACCTGAAAAAGAAGCTTCCATTTAATTTTTAAACTATATAGCCAAATCTTGTAGACCTCTGGCCCAGCTGGTTCAGATTTGCAACACTTCCTATCAACTGCCCAATGTACTCATTGGGGTCCAGTCAGTCACTGTACTCAGCTGAGGGGAAAGTACAAATCCTGAAGCTGCAGCCTGTAATAGCACTGATATCTGATTCAGAAGAAATGTTTTCATCACAAACACCATGAGGAACTCAGTATCTGACACCTTTTGATGATGCACTTCATTGAAATAACTTGAAACTGATGGAGCAGAACTGAGTTTGACACTGCAGTGTGGGAAGCAGGTCTTTGGGTCATTATACAATGAACAAAATCTTAACATATAGCAGTAACATAGGAATTGAGCTCCTTACCTCCTGTTGCTGGTTCTGTGTAAAGATTTTTCATGCAAAAAAAAATCTGGCAATGTTATGAGGAATCAGTGGACTTCTTGGCAGGTGATGCAAATTTGCACATGAGTGAAAAAAGCAATATTCTACCTTTGCACACATGTATATCCAGACACTGAATGGCCCTAGGATCATGTAAAATTCCTGCCTTTGAGCTCCACTGTATTTTCACATACTTTCATAGGGTAATTACAAGCATTGTACTGGTTTATATTCTGGAAAGAATGTGTGTTCTGAAGTGTTAATGAAATGCTTGGAGTTCTTTTTTTTTAATGCATACATGAAAACCCAAACTATTAGTTCTAAAATTAATATACAGGCTGAAGCAAAGCAAAGAATTGAAGGAACACATTAGTTAAAGCACTTAATACACTTTAAGAGTAGAGGACCTAATTTCAGTGAAACATCTCAAAAACTGTTTCATTCTGATTTTTGTGAGACAGTTACAACACACTGGAAAAAGCAACAGAGGCAGCTACTGTGAACACTATAGGGAGCAACCTGAGGCAAAAAAGGAGCTGGGGGGGAAGGATAAAAAAGGATAGTGGGAAGATGAAGGTTTTTTCCAGGTGACTAAAGCACAACCACAAGGGTTTTGCAACAAACTTGCAACACCACCACAAAAGAGATCTTAGTTTGGAAAGTGGAAAGCTGGGGAGGGACTTTTTAGGAGGTCAGATAGTGATAGAACCAGGGGAAATGGGTGTAAGCTAGAGGAGGGGAGATTTAGATTAGACATTAGGGGGAAGTTCTTCACCATGAGGGTGGAGAGACAGTGGAACAGGTTGCCCAGAATGGTTGTGGAAGCCTTATCCCTGGAAGCTTTTAAGACAAGGCTGGTTGGGGCCCTGGGCAACCTGATCTAGTGGGAGGTGTCCCTGGCAGTCAGGGGGGTTGGAACTAGCTGATCTTTGAGGTCCCTTCCAACTCTGGCAATTCTCTGATTCTATGTTGCAGTTCAGTTTCTCAGAAGCTTGTGGGAAGGTCAATATATCTAAACATGGATAAAGGGCAAAAATAGATATGTTTTGCACTGATTTCAGGTACTCAGTAAAACTTAATGATGCTTTCCTTGGCCCTTGTGAAAATTAGATCTCACAGGTAGTCTTCCCTCACCATTTTTCTTCGTCACCTCCACCTTGCCTTTCCCCTTTGCAAAACACCAATTGATGCTGCAATGTGCAGCTCAACTGCAGTGCTACAAACCCTATAGAGGGAAAATGAAGTTTAATAAATTTCCTAAGCTCTGGGTAAACACAAAAATCCCATCAGGTCTGTGCCAGTGTAGTAGATGTGTTCTCCATATACAAAGTTCATTTTTACATGATCTCACTTGCTATAAGGAATCCATGTCACTGGCTTGCTTTACTTTCAATTCTCCCATCACACTTTATTAAACATTCTTATTCTTACTTTGCTAGCCTGAAGGCTGCCCAAGGAAAAGCAATCACCTTTGTGAGTGGGAGGAGTTTTGGAGAAAAAAAGAACTAAAGAAGAAGGAAAAATACCAGTCTTTAGGTTTCAAGAATTTAAAGAACATGAGAGAAGTGCCAAAGTTGCCTTTCACTCTCTAGTTACATGTGCAATCCAACATAGAACTTAGCAGTATAATTTCCTATAAAACTACCACCACAGAAGAAAAAATACTGTTAAAATCTAAATCTGCTGCTTCTGACCAAGATACTGAACCCTTAAGGCTGAACAGATGCCAGAAACCTTTTATAATACTTGTATGCTAAAACTGTCCCTTCTAACTAGGGAAAGACTTTTACTGGTTTTTTAAGTCATTGGACTTTGTTTGTTCATTTGTTTTCACACCTCTCTACAGAGCAATTCAGAACCTTCACAATCAGGAAACCTTTGAACTGGAAAATATTCAAAGAGGTTTGGTTTCCAAAGTGAAGTGAAAGGCAAAGAACTTGTTTCAGCTACATTAAAACATACAAGGGCTAAGGGAATATATTTCTTTCAAAGCATTTGAATGACCTCATTCATTATCTCACCACCACTCCAACATGGAAACAGTTCTTTGTATCACTGCTGTTCATTATTAGTGCTCAGAATGTATATTTTGATTAGTTCTTGGCTGTGGTACCTAACACCAGCCATCTCTGCAAGGTTACAACATTCCTACATGTAAGTATTTTCTCCATGGAAACACCATGAAACAGAGGCTAGTCACACTTTAGATTAAGAAGCATTTATGAAAAGCTTTCCAAATAATAAGGAAACATTTTAATATGTGATGAATCCTTTGGAAGAGTCTCCCAGGCCAACTGAATACTCATTAAAATGGCTATGACACTTTTAGTTATGTCCCTACATGACAAATTACTTGTGTTTATGACATGCCCCTAAATCTTACCAATAAATTGGCCCTGTAAAAAAAAACCTTACCAATGGATTATCCACACAAAAAAGTGATCAAATTTACTGTGAAATAACATTCTAAAAGCAATGTCAGAGTTCACATTAACCAATTTCTAAACATAATAAGAAAAAAAAAACCCAAAGAGCAGAGCAGTTCAAGAAAATACAGTCAGTACTTCTAAAGAAAGTGTTCTGATTTAGTGCCTCCCCCCATCTGGTAATCAATTCACTTTGTGCTATCAGTGCAAAGTAAATATCACCTCAGCAAGTCAATAAAGCTTTATGATGAGCAACATATCATTTTGATAGATGCTAGTGTACTACTCCTCGTGCTTCTTCCAAGAGATGATGCTCACAGCACCTAAACTTAGGGTTTACTGGAATAAGTTACCATAAAGAATATGTCCTCATATCTTCTGGGCAATAAGATTATACAACTTTACCCTTTAAGGTTTCAGCCAGCAATATCCACTTTCCAAGGGGAGTAGCCATGATACTTCAGGAAAGGCTGTATGCATTTTGTAAGCATTACCTTCAAGCTGCACACTGCTGTGTTTATGGCCAAGTAACATCATGTCATAAGGCAACTGCAGATTCAGCATGAAGTATGAAAGAAAACATGAAAACATGTTCAGAATGAGATTTAGGTAGATCTCTCTGACATGCTGATCCAGAAAGTGTTAACCCTCCTTGTACAAGTGTATAATTGCTCAGGACAATAAATGATGTTTTATATATATTTAATGTATGCATATTTCAAGTTGATTATTGTGTCTTTTCAAAATAAGACCTATTCCTGCTAACTCTTCTTCTGCTCTTACATATAGAGATGTCAAGGTGAAGGTTTTGCTGTTCATTCACAGGTATGCATAACAAATTTAGCACAGTTCTTGAAGGAAATGTTAACTAACAGAACAACTCATCTCTTTTCCAGAACTCACATGAAAAAATCCCAGTGGTCCCGATATATATGGCATTTTTATCCCCAGCAGGTACTTCACTTGGGAAGTCACAACATGTGTAGCTGCTCCTGTTGTCATGGCACTTATCACAGGTTCTGTTAACAAGAAAGTGGCACTGCCCAATTGCAGCATAAACATCACTACCTAAAAGGCAAAGGCATGGGTATCAGCAAGTATAACAAAATGCAACTTCCTGGTAAAAGGACAATGAGGCAGGGTCCTTTTAATAAACTAAGGTAAATGGGTGAAAGATGAAAACCAAAAGTCCTTTGAAAAACAACTACAGATGAAAATGGAAGCCACAGAAGCTCTGTGGGTTTACCTGCATTCTCTTACCTCACTAGTTGACCAGACTCTAACATTAGTTTAGCAGACTCAGAGACACTGTCTTCATGCAAAGCTTGTTATTCTCTCCTGCTCAAATATGTGAGCACAATAAACACATCAGCTCAGCACAGCAATATGAAGTAAAGCAACTCCAGAAGTGAGGGTGGTGCTGAGGCTTATTCCTGCTCCACTGTTGCTCAGCCTGAGCAGGCAAAGGGCCATATCGTGGTCCAGCTTCCCAACGGCCAATGTGTCAATATCAGGACTCCCAAGGTTAGTCATTTCAACAGCTACCAAATTTATTATGTGCTGAAACTGTGAAGAGATGAGTCTCATGGGGAGAGAGCTCTCTCATCCTGTGGAGCCCTGCCCTGCCCCAGCCTGCTGTGCCTTCAGATTTCCCTTCCCACGCAGTCACACAACTGCTTTCCTCCTCCAGCAGAGCCTGAACCTCCCAACATCCCTCTGCATGTGGTTCAACACACTGTGCTACCCGGTGCTTTTGTGCTACAGTATCATAGTAGCACACGTGTCAAGGATCACCAGTCCACTACCTCCAGTTACATCAGCTTCTCACCTTGAGGTTTCTGGGTTTGGAGATATTCAGGTCAAAGGGAGCAACAGAAGTTGTTTCAGATATCTTCTTTGCAGAGAAGCAGGGATGTCTATAAAGTTATGTGTTCTCTATGAAAAAACTTTATAAACTTAAAGTAAACAAATTTAAAGACCTTTCAAATCTATTTCCTGGGCATCTGAGAAATACTTGCAATAACTCAAAGTAGAATATCTGTATGAAACCAGAAAATTTAAAATAAGAAGAAAAATATAACACCTAATTTCATAAACAAAATCTCAGATACAAGCTAAAAAAGAAGAGTAGACCTTAGCTCAGTGTTTTCTCCTCTTATCCCAGCCTGCAGTCACTCTTTTCCTCTGCAGAAGGAGATTTGCTAGCTCTCAATTCTTTGAACAAGGTTTTTACACACCTACAAATGCTCTTGTGGCTAGCATAACACTTAATCCTTTTCTGATCCATGTGAAGATATTAAGTCACATTTCAGTCCTTTCCCTTTACAATGAGTTCTGCAGATTTATTAGATTAAACAAATAGTTTCTTAATTCTCTAGTCTTTTGCACTTGCTGTTCTTCTGCCTGAGAAGTTACCTGCCTCTGGCACAGAGTTGTTGTTACAATACTTTCCAAAAGGACTATTGTGTGTTTTACCACACTAAATATCATCCTTTGGGAATACATCACAGCCTCCTTTGCTTTATTTTGGTCATTTCCATATGTTGTCATTCTTTATACCCAAATACCTTCGATTTTTCACCATCAACCTCACCTGTATGCAGTAAGCTTTGAGTATAATAGCAGAAAAGAAATCCAAATACCAGAGTGAGTGGCTTTTAATACAGCACAAAAACCTCTAGTGACCAATTTACTCTTCCATCTGAGAGTTTAAATCTGAGATATTTTCTTTTTCCTGTTTCCCACTAATAGCATGTGTAGGGCTCTGTACTGTGAGCAATCAAAGCCCTGAATGCCATTCAAGATGGGACCCCAATAATGATTACTGTTACACCCTCAGTGAGGAGTAATTTAGTTAGCCAGGCATGAAACTGATAATTACTAACTTCAGATATTTTATTTAGCTGTTTGCTTTAATCCTGTGACTATTCATCTATTGCAAACTTTGTTCAGAGTAAGAAAATTCAATAAGAAAGGAATTCTCCTTTCCCTAGTGATTGTTTTTGTCTGTCTTCTAAGATCAGCTTTGTATTGTATGGATGTGAAATTGCTACCTGTGCAATAACTAGGTTTCCAGAGACTGAGATGGATGTTAGTTTAGCTGGGGATTCAAAACCATGGAGATAATTCTCTGAAGTATGTCATATCACAGAGAAATATTAGTTAATATTAGCATGTTGGAGAAAGATTTTATGGTGGATTACAGGGAAGTGGTGGCATGATTGCAGATCTCAGCCACCTCAGCATCATCCCCATATTTATTAGGGCTTGGGATTTTTTTTACTCTAAATCTTCATCACTTTAGGCTGATGTGACCCTGGCTTCCCAGGTAATCATTGAAAGGTCACTTTTCAAATATACTTTATGTTGTTTCTTTATAACTGTGGGTTATATAAAATACATCCAAACCATAAGGACAGTTTCAGATAGACAGTTTCTGCAGCCACTCATGTAAACAAGCAGCAGCCCACTATGCTCCCTCATCTCTTACTGCAGAAGGTAGCTCAGGACTTCCAGAAATAATGGCAAAGCTTCACCAGCATGTGCATCCTACTCATTATTCACATTGTAGTTAAATAAATATCCTTTATTCTTCCATGGTGAAGATCTAATAATAAAGCATCCAGAACAGAAAATATGCAGGGAGGAGGGTGTAATTTTAGGCTGGATCAGTGGGCAGAGGCTAATGGGATGAGGTTCAACAAGGCCAAGTGCTGGGTCTTACACTTGGGTCACAACAATCCCATGCAATGCTTCAGGCTTGGGGCAGAGTGGCTGGAAAGCTGTTCAGCAGAGAAGGACCTGAGGTTGTTGGTGGACAGCTGACTAGAGATGAGCCAGCAGTGTGCCCAGGTGGCCAAGGCAGCCAACAGCATCCTGGCTTGTATCAGAAATGGTGTGGCCAGCAGGACTAGGGCAGAGATTGTCCTTGTGTACTCGATGCTGGTGAGGCTGCACCTTGGATCCTGGGTTCAGTTTTGGGTCCCTCACTACAAGAAAGACATTAAGTTGCTGGAGTGTGTCTAAAGAAGGGCAATGAAGTTGGTGAAGGGTCTGGAGCTCAAGCCTGGTGAGGAACAGCTGAGGGAACTGAGTTTGGTTTAGCCTGAAGAAGAGGCTCAGGGGAGACCTTCTCTCTCTCTCTCTCCAACTACCTGAAAGGAGCTTATAGTGAGGTGGGGTTTGGTCTCTTCTGGGTTACTTTTGAGGGAACAAGAGGAAATGGCCTCAAGCTGCATCAGTGGAGGTTTAGATTGGTCATCAGGAAAAATTTCTTCCCAGAAAGAGTTGTTAGGCATCAGCCTAGGCTGCCCACAGGGCAGTGGTGGAGTCACCATCCCTGGAGGGGTTTAAAAAACATGGAGATGTGATACTTAGGGACATGGTTTAGTGGTGATAGGTTGACAGTTGGACTTGATGATCTTAAAGATCTTTTCCAACCTTAATGATTGTGTGATTCTGCAATTTTCAGCATAAGCTGGGGTGGGGAACTCCTCCTGTCCTTGCAACACCAGTAACGTACAGAAACTGCTTAGAGGAAGAGGGGGCAAAAAGTTGTTTTGAAACAAGCCCTCCAAATCTAGTTACACATGAGCTTTCCTGGCAAATATACTTAATACTTTTAGCACTTATACAAGCCAAGATCAAGTCTCCAGTTAACCCTAGATGCTTGGGAAAAGCTCATGGCTTGGCTGCCATTGCATTTCTCGTTAGCATCATTTGAAACCAAGCTGAGGTGACAGCACAGGATTGCATCACATTGCATTACATCATAAAATCTTTCACCCACTAAGCAATCATCAAAATGTAGAAAGTTCAATAGTCTGAAAGAAATTTCCAATAGTCTACTCTATCCTTCCTGTGGTGGTGATGTGGGCTTCCCATCTTATTTTCTGATATATTGTGTGATTTTTTACCTTCTTTCTTGATGCAGAAAAACTCCAGGGAAAGCTGAGTGAAAATGTCAGAACAACAGAAACACAGAGCACAAAAAAATGCCCAAGTCAAATAGTTCTCACTTTTGATTACTTGTACTATCTTATGGCTTTTCTTAAACTGTGAAAGGAACAATATTTTCACATATTTTAGGACTTCCTCCACAATATTCCATTTTCCAAAATGTAGTTCCTAGAGGATGAAGGAATATTTCTGAGTCAGAACAATCACAAGAATAAAAATGGCTCAAAAGGTGTGTGGCTACATTTTCTTTGTGCAGCTTTTGCAGTAACATCACACTTTGCTAAAAAGCTTATTAAGAAGTAACTATCTCTAGAGGAATTTGGCTTTCAGCAGGTAGACAGTCTTGATTAAATTAATGTGAATGAAATCAGGAGCTGTCATGGAAAGGAAACAAAAAAACAACCCAGGAGAAAGTGAGGGAAAGCAGCCTTGTGTTAATGCACAAGGAAGGAGAGAAGATCTTGGAAACAAAGCAAAAAAAACCCAGGTAATTAGCAGTGGAAGGTGAGATTCCTCAAAAAAACAGAATAAGAGAGAGAGAGAAAAAAAGAAAACTAGAGTTGAAAACTGAAGAATGATAATGCAAAGGGAACCTTTTCTTGCAACTGTCTTTACTGCTCTGTAACTGTACTCTGACAAGTAGAAGAAGAGAATGGGGATTTAGCCAGGAGAAGAGAAATGAGAAACTGCAAAAAGCAAAGCCCTCATGTTCATTATTTCAAGCCCTTTTGGTTCTTGTCCACTTTCAATACTTTCCTCCCATGACAACAGGCTCAGTTTATTATTGTTCAAATTCCACTCTTACTGTGTAGTCCATCTGACTTTATGGCCAGTAAAAATTTTTACCACATGACAGGCACTTTGGAAATCACTAATCTCAAGCTTTCTGCCCACAGTAACTGAAAGGCTGAGCTCATGTTACCTGCTGCATGAATTCACTTTTGGAGAATGAATTTGGAATCCCTCAAGACTCCATGTTCTGGAAGGTGCAGCAATCTTTCTCCATGAAGCCAACCAAAAAATAGTGGTATGCTTTCTGCTGCTGTGCTGCATGGACTAAGAAGACAAGGTCAGCATGGGGAATATCTCTTGAAGCAAACATTACAGGCTCAATACCTCTGAGGTATTTAATATCAGGGAATAATTCCATTACCTTCATTAGTTTTTCATACCCTGTTTATCTTTATAGAGTAGCAGTTACATAAACATGAAAAAAATCTTCATTATACTTTCCATTCTGCTTTTAAAAATGTAATGGTCTTTGTGAATGCATTATATGAAATGCTTTTGGTAATTACAGTTTTTATGTTGTGTTTACTTATTTCCCCTTGTAATACTATTTAATCTTCTTCAGGATGCTTCTTAAGATAACTGAATATCTTCCCTCTTCCATGAACACTCAGGAATCTGAAATTAATTACCTGACAAATTTAGGCAGCTAAGCTCCAAATTTCAAATTTTATTAGCTCCTAGTGGTCAGAAACCAATTGCATTTTCTTTTATGTCTTGATGGCACCAACACCCACAGAGCCTGCTCAGAGCTTGCCATGCACACACATGCACACTTATGGTCTTCATAAAGCACAAAGCAACCAACAGCACTTGTCTCAGAAACACCTCTTCTCTTTGCCTTTCATTTCTGACTCACTATTTTATATTGGATTTTTTCCTTCTTTTTTATTATTTTTTAATTTATCAGTATTTGCTCATTAAAGAATTTATCCAGGCTACTGAAAAAATAGTTTCAAAGTGCTTCTCTAGCCAAGGAGGTTCAGATCTTTACCTACTCTGTCTCAAAAGGAGCCAGCTGTTCAACAGGGACATTTCATCCCATCTGTGGAAGCTGCCCAAAACATGGAACAGTCATAGCATCACTCATGTTTGTGTCATTACTGGCAGGTTAGAGCTCTGCATTTTATTATATCTTTTTTTTTTCAGGACAAGAAAGTTTTATGGGCAGACACCATAACACAGGTCTGCTCCCCTTCTAACTACAGTGACAATTCTACTTGCTATTTCAGGATTACTTCAGCAGAAAACTGTTGCCCCAAAACATATCATATTTGTTCTTCTTGCCCCTGAGTGCCTCATCTATTCCTAACTATTCATTAATGTTTAGTTTAGTCTGAGAAGTAGAGGCAGGTGGCTGACTTAGCTCTCCATTACCAGTAAGATGTTCCCTGTCACCATATGTGGGAATTGGAGCAACTGTTAGCCAGGAGACTGGAGTAGTGATGAAAAACATGGACTCCCATGCTTAACAGCACCTGGGATGGTGGCAAAGTGGAATCACAGCCTTGATCCAGACTTTCATTTGAATGTCAGTAGCTTGAAGGCACCCCTCTAGGAAACAGGCATTTTAATCAGGCCTCTAACCATTATGCTCCCTGAAGGAAGTAGCTGCAGCACTACAAGCACCAGCTGTACTAGTATGACTCTAATGCAAGTGGTATTACTGACCTGGGAGAGAAGCTCATGCACGTGGCACAGCTCCCTTTCAGACCTGCTTTGAAGATGCAGGAAGAGGATTTGCTAGTTCCCATTCCAGTCAGGCTTAAACAAGACACAGGCTGAGAGAGGTCAGCAGGTGCAGCTGAGGGCATAGGAAAAAGCAGAAGTTTTCAGAATGAAGGAGTAGGAGGTTCAGTGGCTTTACAGCCAATGGCATTCTGCAGCAGCTAAGCAAGAAATTTCTGCATTGGCTTTTGAAGTTAGAGCAAATGCAGGCACCAATTTCCCAGCTGAGGCATTTTGGACTTTGACACTCAAACCTCTCTGAGGTTGATGTGAGCACTCCCACATGAGGAGCTCTGTGCATGCTCTGAGGACTCTGCTGTCACAAGCACCCTGCTCACAGTGCGCTGCTGCGTTGCACACACTGATGCAATGAGACAGCTCAAGCAGCAGGCAGGCAGGCACAACCAGATCAGCTTTCCTCCATGTGCTGTCTGTATGGTTCCCCTCATGCTGTAACCAAGAAAAGATGAAAAAAATTGCAACAGAAATGACCACACTTCTTGATATTTCCTACTGACTAACATAAGCATATGTTCCAGCTGCTGCCAAGCATGCAGGCCACTGGAGATGCCTTTCTGGGCTCCTTCACTCATCCTCTGCATGACAGAAGAATTCAAAGCACCATGCACAGGGATTTGGGTTTCTTTCAGGAGGACAGGTATCAAGGAGGTGTTGCAATGGTGAGTGCTGAAACATTTCTTCTATTTTAACATAGACAAAGAAAGAGGGAAGGGATCTTTGAAGACCTAAGCAACTGGCAATAGATAAAGGGACTGAGAACTTGTGGTCAAAACAGGAAAAGAAAAGGCATTTAAAAGACCTCTGGTCATTTGAATAAGCTTTGGGGAATCATTTGAAGACATATGTTTTCCTAATTTATTTTGCTTTAATGATAGGTGTGTGAACTCTAGAGAGAATTTAAAGAGGTTTTCCCTACTGTTTTGAATTACTGAATATTGCAGAGTATTTCTTTTCAAGCCAAGGCCAACAGAAAACCTCAGGAATGTGTTAGTGCTTACCAGGGGCTGATTCAGGTTTTGTTTCTGAAGGAGGAAGAAAGGTAGCACCAATGGCAATTGTACTAGAGATGACTGAATGTGGTTTTACTTCATAGTGCAACACCCTGGGAACATGTATGCAGATAACTACCACATCTTAACAGAGAAGCAGTAAATTCTTAAAACACATGAATTTCATAGCTCATGAACATCATGGCCAGTTTTTCTCACAGAAGTGCAAAGGATAACAAAATGAAATTAAAAATACAAAAGTCACAGCTGTCACCAATGCAATGTATCAGCAGCATAAAGAATGTCTTCACCACCAACCTGAATGATTCCTCCTAGAAATGAAACTGCTGCTGCAACTCCAATCCTCTGCATTTCAAACTCTGACAGGCCCAAAACTCCTGAGTTACTGTTTGTAGTGAAGTTAGTGCTGGCTGCAGGAACAAGACGCTCAACTGCGTTGGCTGATATTAAGGAAGTTAAGGCAAAAGTTCCTGTAACAAAAACCCCACACATTAGTCACCACTAATTCTATACCTGTCTGTACTCATGATCTCTTCAAAACTTGGTCATTCTGAGTAAAAGGGCCATTTGGGGCATTCCTGTAGTGGAAGGTGACCCTGCCAGGCAGGGGGGGTTGGAACTAGATGATCTCTAGGGTCCCTTCCAACTCTGACAGTTCTCTGATTCTATGTGCCTGGAAACACAGCAATCTGCACTCAAACAAAGGGAGGCAAACTATGAGAGAAACATTTTCATTTGCTGAGTAGCTCAAGTTTAATGACACATAGATAAAGGAGGGTTGGACTAGATCATCTTTCGAGGTCCCTTCCAACTCCTAATATTTTGTGATTCTGTGAACTCAGTATTAAAAAGCACAAAGGCATCAAGCAGAGATCTAAGAGCATAAGAAATGTCCTACTATGTCAGGCCAGTGGTCCATCTTGCCTCCAGCTGTGGCAGTGGGTGATCTTACTCATGGAAAGCACACATGCCTGGCCAGTTCCTGCAGGCCATTCCCCTCGTCATCCCCCAGCACCCAGAGCTCTTGTGTTAGGGAAGTACACCCTTGTCTGGCCCTTTTAGATTTTGGTTATGGACTAACATTCATTAATTTGTTAAATCTCTGTTTGAACCTGCTTCTACTTTCTGCCTTCACATCCTCTGGGAGTAGGTTCCAGAAGTTCACCATCTGCTCTAGTATTTTCTTTAGCCTGGACTTTAAAATCTCTCTCTAGTTTCACTGAGGTTTCTGTATTCCTGCTGTTGCAGGACCTGGTGAATACAGTTCTACTTTCACCTTGGCCTCCACAGAGCATGAACATGGACACCTCCACCCTGAGAGGTTACTGATAGGTTTTATCTTTTGCTTCTTATCTGTTAACTCACTAATAATTAATAAAAGAACTTGTATTCAATCACAAGGGCAGCTTAGTTTCTTTAGTAACCTTTGCTGTGGAACCTTATCAGTAGCTCTTTGACTGTTCTGATATCTTACATTCAGAACTCTTCCTTTCTCCACGTGTTTACTGCCACTCATGCAGTACTTTAGGAGGTTAGTGAGGTAGTGTGACTCCTGTAAAGGAAAGTCCTAACTCCTCTCCAACAGAAAATCTGATTTTATGCATCTTTGAGTGATCATATCTTATTTTATAGCCTATAAACACTAGTGACAGTCCTATGGCCTTGTCACAGAATGTCCCTGTCCCACCAGGGCCTTTCCCTGCTTCCTGATTTTGCTGTATTGAAAAGCTTTAACTATCAATTTGATCACCCTCTCTATGGCAATCTTCACATTCCTTTTTTTAAGCCTTCTAAACTTCCTGCATATATCTGACCTCCCACACTTCCTGGCTTTCCTACTCACCTCATTTGGCCAAGCTTTCCAGTTTTCAACTTCCAAACACTTTCCTATGACAGTCTCCTTAATTTTCCTGTTGAGTCATGAAGGTTTTTCTTTGATCACATTTGCTTGTCTGAGTCATGAGACACATTTTACCTGGGCCCATAATACATTTTTCCCCAAGTAGTGTTCAGGAGAGTTGCAGGTATTTTGCTTTTAGGATTACTCTTTTTTCCTTTAAACATGTTCTCTGCTTTTTACTTGTTTTTTTTTTAATGAACTATTTACATAAAGTCCCAAAAATTGAAAATAGTTTACATAAAATCCTATCTGAAATCAAAGATCTAGATGTGAAATTCTGAAAGATGAAGCTGTCTCAGAGGATGCTGCAAGATGAGTTATACCCAAAAGAGTCAAGACAAAGGTGTAGGTGTTATTTGCTCAGGTGAGTAAGCTTTTAGAGCGGATCAGCTGTGCCACAGAAAACACCTTGCAAGTGAGTAAAAGATGACAGAACTGAGCCATGGGTGAATTTTCTATTTCATATTAACACAACAGGCTTCACTACCAAAAAGCACTTTTACAGCCTGCATACATATGGAACTCTCTGCTCATCTTATAGAAATTGCTGGTAGGAGAGTGATTATCCCCAAAGTACATGAGGAATGATGGAGCACTGGGGGATCTGAGGCAAGGTCTGCACACCCTAACTCCCTAACTGTGGGGATGAGTTCCTGAGGCATGTCTACCAAAAGGATCAAGAGCATATGTCACACATATTTGCTAAAATAACCCCATAAGTCTTCATAACTGCAAGAGAATTGTTTAGTTTCCTTTTTTTCTTAAGAACACATTCTGGAATAGACACCTGTGAAAGGAACAGGTTTCCACACCAAGGACTGCACAGGAATCTGCAGCCATGGAGCAAGCCATTCCCTGCATGGCATTCCTTTCCAGCAATAAAACATCAGACTTAACAGCTTGTATTTATTCATTTTATCATCTGTTTTCATTAATAGACTTTAAATCAGCCAGACACCTACTTTCCTATATGTGATCCTATGATGGATTCTTGTCTGCCTAATAATCTTACACCAAGCTGCTGACAACACACTGCTAAACTATTCAGATCTGAAACAGGTTTGGATTATAGCTTCATGTTTTAATAACATATTTAGTAATTCATCTCTACTCTAGGGTCAAAATCATTTTCCATATTTTGTATTTTCACCTTTTTTTGAATACTTCTCTTTTTTTCTGTGAGCTGAGTACATTCCACCAGGCATCATAGCATCAGGTCACTAACAGCATCCACAGATCTTTCTTGGACATCAAAAGGCTCAACTACCTTCTGTGCCTCTAGGGGAAACAAACCTTCAGCTTTCCTTTTGCTGTAAGACAAGTTAGAGCTGTTCATCAAATTTTAATAATTTAACTGAATATTTATGGACAAAAAGGGTGTTCAAAATGTGTGTCTAACTTCCTACTAAAGCCTTTGTCAGCACATGTGCTTGAGCAGTTAGATTCTGCAGAGCTCATTCTGTGTGTGGCTGCCCAGAACCATCCTTCCTCCTTTCAGGAGTTTTTCTTCTCCACAGGAAAACACACATCCTGCCTGCTGAAATCTTCTGATGATCACAGAGGCTACTTCCCTTTACACAGTCCTTCTGCTCTTTACTCCTGGGCTTTTCTCATCCTTCCTGCAAACTTCAGAGGCCACTTCTGCACAGCAGAGAATTCGTGGCTCTATCTCATGAGTGTTATTTCCAATTTCCATCTTTAACTTGTCTTTTTTGGTGTCAGAAACAGAGCATTCATCAATCTATTAGGAGATCAAAGTCTTCCAACTCTCACAGCTGCTGTTGGCTCTGTGGAGGATAAACAGCTCCCAGCTACTTCCAGAGTAGCCAAGGAGCATCTTTTGCTCCCTACCTAATTACACTGCAATTGGACAGGAGCTGGATTGAAATCATTGGCAGAACCTCTAACTTTAAGACAGTAGCAGGATATAGGCATAGAAAGTATGAAGAAATGAGAGTGAGTGAGAAATGCAGGGTTTGTGTTTTAGACAGATGAGAGCTAAGGTGTCTTTTCTATGGTTTAAGAAGCAGCCAAGCCTTTTTCATTTCTGTTTGCATTTATCTTGTTGACTGAGCCCTTTGTTAAAACCTTAGCCTGAAGCAGATTTCTAAAGCAGAGTTAAAATACAAAAGCCCTTAGTGAACTCCATTGATGTTTCAAAGCAATATTAAATTATAGTGGCAGGAGTAACTTCAATATATTCTTAATGAGGCTCTTTAAAGTACTTCAGCTGGCAAAAAACCAGTTGTAAAGAGAGGCACAAAATTATCTTATTTCTATGTAATCTTAGATCATTTTCCTTCCATTTGTCTTACAACAACAACAAGAAAATGTTTAGTTACCAATTCCTTTTTTTCTGACAACAAAAATAAGAGACACTTACCTGTTGCAACATGATGACCCATTCCAAATATGGCATAGATAATGACAGGGAAGAAAGACCCATATAACCCAAAAACTGGATGGACTGAAGACAGAACTGCAAAGGCCAGCCCTATAGAAAGAGAAATGGAATTCCTTCACTGTATGAAGATAAAACTTTCCTGCATTTTTTTACCATTTTTTAAATGAGGAAACATCTATGATTTTAGTAAGAGCAGGAAAAAACCCACCTTCATTTACCAAAACCAAGAGCATAAGCCACCACAGGAAGAACCATAGAAGGTTGTCTGGCATCAAAGTCCTCACATTCTCTTCTGAGTCATGGTCACCAACAGAAACAAGTGGGTCACAGATCCCATCTATGGCACCAGCTACCAAGTTTCCAGGTTGTTTCCCTCAGTAGTTCCAAGCTTTTTTTTAATAGACTACTCTCACAGGAGGAGGCAGCTCCATTTCACCCTCCCCCTCACAAACATGGGTTTGAGCCTGCCAGGGCTTCAGGCAGTCAGATGGTTATTTCTTCCAAACAGTTCAAAACCTGTAAGTTTAGTATGGATGGAGCCCCCTCCAGTCTGCTTTCTTCTAATGTCTTAAACTGAAAACTATTCCAGAGTTCCTTGTCTATAGTAACCTGGTGGCTTTGAATCCTTTGGATATTAACATTCTTTTCATTATGTAAAGCTGTCAGTCCAGAAGCAGAAAGTATTTGATTTTCATGTTGGGATGGAGAATGAACCAAGCTGGTTAGGATTTAATTTTACAGACTACTTTCATTGCTTAGTTATAGAGGATAGAATCCATCTTTTTCTCAGCAAGTCTCAGAATATGCCAAGGAATCATCTTTTAAAAGAGACATTCCTGCAAAGCAGCAGCTTTGCTTGCTGTTCAGCTGGAAATACCTAAGACAGCAAGAAAGTCTTGCCTTGACTCCTTGCAAGTCAACTGAAAGAGAGACTCTCCAACCTAGGCTTCAGACCAGAAGCCTTTACTGCCATTTCACAGTTTTTACTCCTAGAAACTAAGAGTAGGAGAAATTGTCTAGCACATTTGGTTGTTCCATACATCCTGGTGAATGCCTTGTTGTGCAGTAGGGAAGACAGGACTGGCTTAAGTAAGAGCATACAGCTGGGAGAGGCAATAAAATGTCAAAAGGCCTGAAGGGTCAAGTTCCTAGCAAAGCACACAAGGTCTAGCAGTTCACCTGTTCCTATCACAACATCACAGGGAAGATTCTGCTGAGATGGATCTTAGTTGGGTCATCTTCATCCACACTGTGCTCAGCAAAGCAGCACCACCAGTTATGACTTGGAGAGAGGAGATTTTGCAACATGTCTATTTTAAACCTTTGGTGCCTTCTTTTAAAGAGAAATGGAGTTAATGACTCTCTTGCTTTTTAAATAACCTGTATACTGATCATCACTTCTGCTTTTTTCTGCTAGCACACCATTATCATGAACCAGGAACAGCTTTGAAATTATAATTCTACATCCATGTTCACATCCTCAATGGATGTAAAAGAAGATTCTGACCAAGAGCAACAAAGAAGGGTGTGCCTGAGGAGAATAAAAACAGCACAGGAGAGAACTGTATGACCCTATCCAGACAAAAGTGAGCCTGGGTTAAAAATAGAGAGAAAAGGAGAAAGAGATTTTTAAGGCTTGTTCAACACTGAAAAACTCTTCCATGTTAACCATGCTGTGAACAAATCCAAAAATAAACAGGCAACTTTATCATATATTCACTAGTAGAATACCTCTCACCCAGATATTCCAGTCTTGCAAAAAAAAAGCCTCATGCAAGGCTAATTTGTTTTACTCTCCAAAAAGTAAAGGAAACAGCAAAATCACTGTAACTTCAGCCACACTTTAATTCTAACAACATAACTGAAATGAAGTGACCTTGCTGTGTGGACAGGCATAAGGGAAATACACAGCATTCCAGGTATGGAACTTCACAAGCACAATTGGGAAAAGGTCTACAAATCCTGGTTGAGAAGATCTGCAAAATTCTCCATGTTTAAGAGGCTCACTCATTAAATTAAAGCAATTCCTTAATACTTGACCTGGATAATTACAAATCATAGAATGGCCCAGGTTGGAAGGGACCTTAAAGATCATCTAGTTCCAACCCACTTGCCATCATGGGCAGGGATGCCACTCACCAGGCCAGGTTGCCCAGGGCCACATCCAACCTGGCCTTGAACTCTGCCAGGGGTGGGGCAGCCACAACCTCTCTGGGCAACCTGTGCCAGTGCCTCCCCACCCTCTGGGTAAAGAACCTCCTTCTAGTCTATATTTCTAGTCTTTATTTCCCTTCCTTCAGCTTGCATCCATTCCCCCTCATCCAATCTGACCAGCTGAAAAGTCTCTCCCCTTCTATCTTGTATTCACCCTTTAGGTACTGAAAGGCTGCTATAAAGCTGCTATATATAGAAATACAGATCATTTTTATCTGAAAACATTCCCATTTCCCAAAATAGCTATTCAGCCACTGCAGAACAGCTAGGCAATGCACAGAGAACTCACCTTGGGGGGTTTCTTTGCATGCTCTCCTCCTTGCATTTTTTTTCAGGTGTTTGGGTTCCATCAGATATTACAAGGGAAGCACAAAACCTCTCACTTCCTTAGGAAATGTTAACAGTTTTGAAAGATATGTTTTGAAACACCAAGTCCATTTTGCAGAAAACTGATTATGTTCATAGCATTTTTTACATCATGCTTTGATTGTGTCACCTTCCTTGATTGTGCCAAGTTTGGGCCTTGACATTTTCCTTTATAAAAACTATAGGGTTGTCTTAGTTTGAGTTAGAACAGAACTATTTCTGTTCAATGATTTTATTTTTGGAGTATTCCATCCCATTTACACCGTGTGGACAGATTTGTACCCTAAGCTATTTTATCACTCAGTTCAAGAAGAGGCTTCTCTCAGCTGTACAAAACAAAACTGAAGGGTACAGTAATACACCCACAAATATTACCAGAAGACTACTATCTCTTTCACTCTTCAGTATTTCCAATTAATCCAAGCTACATTGCTCTTTCCACTCAACATTTACAACAACCAGGGTTCAGCTACCACAAAATATCCTGTCACCATCTGGCTTTAAAGGCCAGTTCTCTCTTCTCTCTGTGTGTGTACTTTATGTTTCCTGAGACCTTCTGAATCTGAAATACTTGACAATTATGGCCTGGCTGTGTTTGATCCAGTACAAACTGCAGATGGTGTGGGTAGAGCACAAGAAGCTCAGCCCAGCCCCAGGTCACGCACACGGAAACTGGGTCAACACATCAGTTCAGCTCCCTGAGCAGGGCTGAGGGGAACTGAGAGGCATAACCTGAAGGAACCCTTATGGGGCACCAAATCCTAGTGTGAATCCTGTAAAACTGTGGGAATGGGGTTACTCTGCCCAGCAAACCACCAGCATCCAGCAGGAATTTTGCTTTACTCACAGATTGGCTGCTGAGAAATCTCTCTTGGTTACAGGAGACCTTATCTACCCATAAATCCAGACCTTTCACATTTAGGCCTGCCACAGTGTTCTGTATTAAGTTTCTAGAAGTGGTGTCTCCATGTTTTGATGGTGAGGTCATGGCAGTCAGAACACAACTAAAGTGATCAGCCTTTGATTCTAGTCCTGGCTCTGTTTGTTAGCTTTTTGCCCCCATTACTGACATATGTCAACTGTGTGCAAGAGCAGAGGCAGTAAAAAACAGAGCTAGTAAAGACTTAAGGCTTCCTGATTAGCTATATAATGCTCTGAAGGTTCAAATAGTTTGAAAGCTATAATCAGTAGTATATTTCAGCTCATTTCATCAGTTTTCATATTAAACTTCTCTACAATGCATTCCATATGTTCAAGAACTAGGCAAAAGACAGGAAACATGAACATTCCAAACAGTAATCATACTCAAAAGAAATAGATCATAAAATAAGGATCTCACATTATCTTCACTGGTAATATGGAGAAGGCTCCATGGCAGTGCCATGAAGGTCTTCAAATAAGAGTATAAACTTCATGGAAGGAAGTGCAAGCAAAGAATGAACAGTGAGTTCAGAGACAGGGCATGAATACTGTGGTTCTTTGTTTTAGCTACCTTCTTATCACAGGGTAACATTGTGTGACACAGTTCCACAGACAAACTGCTCTCTGACTAGCACCAGATGTGTAACACTGAAGAACAAGAGATGTTGCACCATGGTTGCTAAATGTCAAATGCAGATAACTACAAAAGAACAAGCATGACACAACTAGGCCTTGCCCTACCACAGGAGAAAGGTCTCAGTTTTAAGTTGATAGCTTCTGCTAATTAGGTTAAGGCCAAAATGACAGCAATAAAGAAATATTTCCCATAGAAAGAGCTCTGAATCTTCAGAGTATGGTCAACTAGTTAACAGTTTTCTGCATCTGGAAATGTGATCATGATACATACACATGTCCTTTGGAAAGCTCTACCATGTCTTTGGAAACATGATACACAAACAGAAGATTCAAAGAAGCAGCAGGAAAAATAGTAAGTCTAGAATTAATTTGAGGAGTTTCAATATTTGGATCATTTACCATTTACTGTGCAAAGCTATAAATGTATAAAAGTTTTTCTGGTAATGTATATACTCAAATATTTTCTGTTATTCTAACCTTTTGTTCTTAAATGTGACTACACCAAGACAGTCAGACTCCACATTTAGGGAACTCCAAGTGACACTAATATATCTTATCCCACTCAAAATGTTATCTGCAGTTATGGTCATTTTCTGATGCTTCAGAAAAATACAATTTCTCCCTTTGTTCATAAAGCTGGATTATGTAGTAAGAAAGGTATTTCCTGTAGATACCCTGAAGTGTAGAATTAACACATATTTAATGAGTCTCTTACCAATCCTTCTTGGAAAACCAACAAATCAGACACCTAATGATTCATACTGCAGGCTTTAATTTCTGACTTCAGGTTAGCTAACATTTACTAAAAGAAAACAAACCAACCAACCAACCAAAAACTCAAAAAAAAAAGACAGAAAAAGAAAGAAAACTTCTTTAATATTATATTTCCTCACAATTTTCCTGTACAAACCTACACTTCTGAAAGAGTCTTTGACACTGGCTTGTTAAAAGTTAATGACACAAAATGATCCTTTGGAAATGTCGTGATTTACCTCCAAAAGCTGGAAAGCTCAGTATCAGTTCTCTCAAGGGTTCACACATGCACCCCATGCTTGCAAGTTCTCTGCTTCCATTTGCTGGGTCTACACATCATAGATTGCATCTTCTGTTTGACTTAGCTAAAGACAAAGTACCAAGGGCTTCAAATCATTCCTTAGCTCTTCTGCCAAGTGGACTGTGTGGCACACTGATGAATTATTTCTTTGAGACAGCATGATTCTTCTGTACAGAACAAAGCTTGGATACACCCAAAAAGAGACAGAAAAAAATCCCCAGCTACTATTTTTTTTTCTTTTATTGGAGCTCCTGGGAGAAAGCTATGACTCTTGATAGACAATGACAGATTAGATAGGTAGACCTCTTTAGGATGAATTCCACACCATATCTGAACAGCACAGAGATTTTTATTTTAACATCTCTATTTAACAGAGAATTCCAGGAACTGATGTCCACTGGTCAGCCATAACACCTGAAGAATCTGGCCATCTCCAAAATAAAACTGAAGAGCCATTCAGAAAGTGGATCACAGGGAAAATCATAAACATCAACACAGAATGAAAGCCATAAGAAGTTTCTGGCAAGCAGGTAGCTATGAGGTAGTCTTTTGAGAAGCATCAACCTTGTGTAGAAACAAAGACCAACCCTGACTAATGACAAGCCTTGATCCAGATGAACTTGAGTTTTGGAAATCCATGTAAAGGGCAACCATTTTGACAAATCTGTGGTTAAAGATCTCAGTACTAAGAGCTTTCTTGATCTCTCTGACCTGGAAGATTATAGCTGAAGTCATTTCTTCTTCTTCGTCCTTCAGGAATTCACCATTCCCTGGGTTGAAGAGTCTCTGTCCATCGTGCTCAGGCACCCCCAGGCCCAAGGATCAGATGTCTGAGCATCTTAGCTCAGGCATCTGTACCTGGACTTTGGGCTCCAAAGGATTAAGAGGTCATTCAGAAGCTGAGTTTCCCTTTTCTAGCAGTCTTCCAGACAGGTCTGTATCAGCACATGTGTAACTTGGAAGAACTTGAAGAGACATTTGAAATGCAACATTGCATGCACAGCAGCAGCAGTGCCCTTCTCCTCTGCTGGAAAGTGTATGAATCTGAAGCACTGCCCTACATTTACAGACTACCATGTTACATTTCATGATCAGTTTACATCATTACTCTTTGTATGGGAGAATTGTAACAGAGTTCAGCTGGACACTGTCTTCCACAGATCATTTGTGAACTGCATGGATTCTCCAATGTATTCTCTATGAGACTTTTCTGGCTCTGTTTCCAAATGTGCTTATTCAATTTCATCTACACATGCTGTTTGTATGCCAGATGTGCATTTATAAGACAGTTCTACTCCTTAATAAAATTATTAGCTCCAGTTAGTGTGTTCAGAAAATATTTATGTCTAAATTTATGGTCAAAGCCTGAAAAAAAAAATCAACCTAGCAACCATCACCCTTGAGAAGACACAGCTGGGGTTCCTCAATGAAAAGCTTAACAAAAATAATATATATACATAGATGTTTTTGGCATCATGCCTTCCAAAACACTGGGCACCAGTTCTGGAATTCATGAAGGCAGTATAGTTCATTATTTTAATGGCAAAGTCTCTGGCCAGTGTTAAGGAATTGTTCAGCAATAAATCCAGCTCAGGATCAAATTCACTTTAATTAAAACATACAAAACACACCAGTCCTCAGTGAGTTATTATTGGGCATGCAGCAGGAAGAAAGAAGTTGGCAGGAATAACAATAGTGATTTAATCAGATGCCATCTACACTATTAAAGGAAATGTAAAGGAAATATGTCTCCAGAGCCCTCCATCCTCCCAAAATCCAGCCCACCAAAACCCTCTTGAGCCAAAGAATTTCTTGCTCATGCTAGGTTACAGGAAAGGTAGGAGATGTATAACACTACATAGAAACTCTATATGAAGCATATTCATGTGTTAAATGACTACAAAAATAGATTTTCAAAAGAATTTCAAACACTCCCATAGTCTCAAATCTGATGAATTTGGAAGTCCAAATCTTATACCCTTATGTTTCCACATGGAAGCTTTTGAGCATGCACAGTATAGCACATGGACAGATCACAAAATACCCTGAGTTGGAAGGGACCCACCAGGATCATCCAGTCCAAATCCTGTCTTTGCACAGGACAATCCCAGTGTCACCCCATGTGTCTAAGAGCATTGTCCAAGTGCTTCTTGAATTCCATGAGAGTTGGTGCCATGACTGCCTCCCTGGGGAGCCTGTTCCAGTGCTCAAACACTCTCTGGGTAAAGAACCTCTTCCTAACATCCAACCTGAATGTCCCCTGGCACAGCTTCATGCCATTCCCCCAGGTCCATTCTGGTCACCAGAGAGAAGAGGCCAGCACCCACCCCTCCCTTTCTGCTGAGGAAGTTCTAAACTGCAATGAGGTCTCCCCTCAGCCTCCTCTTCTCCAGGCTGAGTTCAGCCTTTCAGATGTTTATTTCACAACAAATAGTATGATAAAGATCAAATCCAGAAACAGAGAGACAAGACTTTACTTTGAAGAAAACCCCACATATTTGCTTTAACTTATAACTAGATACACTTCAGCTCAAAACTCCTCAGGGCTTTTGAGCAGCAGCAGCAGACACTGAAAGGAAACAAATTTGTGAAGTAATCCCCTCGTGCCCTGTGTCCTGTTCCCTCTTATGGCAGGCAAACATCTAATTTACTAGATCTGTGAATGGAATGATGTGATAAGCAGATATATCTTTTATCCCAATATTTGAACAGAATATTTTTAGAACTTTTCCAATTTTAAGCCTAAACATAACCATGCCACTTTATACACATTTGTTCACCTGCTGCAACTCTTTTACTTCAAATGACTTTCCTGATAACAAAAAACCTTATCAGCTTTCAATTAACCTGTCCAAGCCATTTCACTCTTCTCCTAAATATATTTGTTTTGATCCTTCTCCTAGCCTTTTCTTCTCCTCCTGAAGTTTGAAATCACCTTCTAGGAATAGAGGCAACCAAAACTACACACACTGTTTCAGATAACAGATCAACAGTCAGCACTGCCTGTGGCAATCAGCTTCTTTGCAGCTCCCAAACCACCTAACAACTCTCTTTTTTTCTCCAAATAAGCTATTTTTTTTTCTCCAGCAGATCATTAAAACAACCCCTAGAGCATCAGCAGAGTTGTCTTTAGAATACATCTACAAACCTGAAGCAAAACCCACTAGCTGCCCTAGAAACCTTGCTGCAGCATGGGGTAGCAGAATCAACCACTCTGATATCCTATATTGTTGCACATGCAAATATTATTTTATTATCATTAAAAAGAAATGCATCTTTATTGCCTGAACCTGGTCCAGTTCCTCATCTGCAATGCAGGTTTGTAACTCAGATACCACACCATGATCATAGAGTCATGGAAAAGTTGGACTTGGAAGGGATCATTAGAGGTCATTTGCTCAAACTCCTGCAGTCAGCAGGGACACTTATCCCTAGATCAGGTAGCTCAGAGCCCTGTCCAACCTGACCTGGAATGTTTCCAGGGATGAGACATCTACTGCTTCTCTGGGTAACCTGTTCCAGTGTTTCACCACCCTCACTGGGAAAAATCTGTTCCTTCTATCTAGTCTAAATCTCCCTTCTTTTAGTTTAAAACCACAGTCACAGCAGGCCTCACTAAATAGTCTGTCTCCATCTTTCTTCCAGGCTCCCTTTAAGTACTGAAAGGCTGCAGGAAGGTCTCCCTAGAGTCTTCTCTTCTCCAGGCTGAACAACCCCAACTCTCTCAGCCTTAAATGATCCAACCATAGAATATCATTCCAAATGTGACCTGCAATGTTACTTACCTATTCTTTCAGAATTCTGAGATGATCATTACCCATCCCAGCCCCTGATCTCAGTGTTTCATTTTCTGTGTTTAATCTCAGTTACATATCCATGCACTTGACCATTTCCCATCTGGGCAAAGTAATCATCCTCCAGGAAAACTGAGAAAAAATACAACTTTTGTACTGAGACTTCAGTTTAGACCAAACACTTGAGCAGAAAGTACAAATGTCTTTGGTTTGGCCTCTTCTTTTTTTTTCCTAAGGCTGAAAAAAACATTGTGGGTCTGGGTTTTCTTGGCCTGGGAAGGGTCTAACTGAGTGGTGATGTTGGACATGCACAGTAGTAGCAAACAGCTGACACCTGCACTCCTTGCACCAGGAAGAGTCAATACAGTATTGCAGGAGACAGTTCTGTCTTTAAACACTTTTCTGTTTCTAATTTCCCTCCCCATATCCTTTTTCTATTACATGGACAGTGTAAAGAGCTCCAAGATATTCAGATGAAATGGGTAGGGTAAAAGAACTGTCACCCCCCAGTTGGGGTGATGTCATCTGTTTGTCCAAATAGGAGTCTTTCTGGTCACCAACAGCTTGCAGAAAAGGATTATAACTATAACCTGAAGCAAGGTCTTGGAGAAAGTTTGGGAGGATAGGTTGGCATTGTTGGAAGTTTGGTACCTACATTGGGAATTTACACCTAGAAAAGAAAAGGTAACTTCAGGTGTTAAGCAGAGCACTAGAATTTTCACAAAATATTTCAGAGACAGTTGTGTCTCCTTAACTGTCTAGAGAACTGATGGACACAAATACATTATGTACATTAATAGGCATGTTCAAGTAGACTAAATTTGGGGATCATCTCTCTGCTGATGAACTCACCAAAACAAATCCACCAGCCACAAATAACCACAGTGCAACTAACAATCCAACAGCAAGGTTGGTGTTGAGAGGTGATGTACCAACCAACACACACTGCATCATTTCACTCTGAGAGAAGGGCCACAAAGCTAGTTGTTTGAAAAGGTAAATTGGATGAAGGAGGCTAACAAAATAGATTAATGAGAGATGGATCTACAGCTTGGTAATGAATAAATGCTGCCAGGAAAGGCTTTGAATGTAAAGATAAATAATCTGCTTGGTGCAATAGAAAGTTACCAGAGGCTGTGAAAATGAGCTAAGTAGCTGTGTTCTGAAGAGATAAGAAGGGGCTAGAGCAGATGTTCAGAAGGCTACAGAAAAATAGCCACAATGGCAGCTTCTTGAGATTTAGCCACCTGAAAAGACTGCATCATAATGCATCATAGTATGACCAGACAGGGAAACTGAGAAAAACCAGACACATTTTAATCAAAGTCTGCTTCTCATACAAGTAGGTGGTGTCCAGGCCACATGAAAAGGCTACAGCCAGAATTCTGGTGTTATTATGACAGGTCAATGGATGAGTTACAGGAAAGAAAACAGTAAGACCTGCCTTTAAGCACATTGAACATGAAGTGTTTATTACCCACAGTGCCACAGACACATCACACCTAAATTTGGTTATCTACATCATCAGTGTCCACAGCTGTGCCAGTCTCTTGGAAATCTTACCAAGAGAATCTATCAACCTTAACAGAGCAGTAAGGAATGCAAGAGCAGCTTGCTGAGAACTAGACAGCTACACTGCAGAACCTTTGTTTTATTAGCACAATTTCAGTTTGGAGAGGAAAAACCCAACACATTAGACACCTATGAGACATTTACCTGGAGCCAGCAGTTGAATGTGTGTGTATGGGTGAGGAACACTGAAGTGGAAAAGTGGAAAGAAATCTTCATCTGATGACTGTTGATAGAGTATTAAGTTTTAAAGGGAAAGGGAAAAGAGCAATCAAGTGCTAGTTCAAGAAACAAATGAAGGATTTCTTTGTTAATTTAAAGACATCTTGCTCTAGCTTACCAATAAGAGATTTTTGAGAAGCACAGATGAATTCTGTAGTGATTACCAAAGCATGAGAGTTCAGGTTCCTGAACTGTCTGTGGAAGCACAGAGCACAATTCAGGACTGGCTGTCAGAGGCAGTTTTAGATTGAAAGGTTTGGAAAATAAGGAGTTGAGCTCTGGATTATTAAATGATAGTTGGAACTAACATTAAATGAGAGCTGAATATAATGAAGCCTAGTTTCTATTACTGGTTTTGGCTTGTGGATGACTGACTTTGAGGCAGTGCTTAGAAACTACAGAAACACAATTATCCCTGACACTTCTTTCTCCAGCTTCTGTGGAATGAGCTGAAGGACACTGCCATTTTTAGCAGACAAGGAGACAGCTATAGGTACACTTGAAGAATGACTGCTTGGTTTCAGCATTGGCTCTCTCATCACATCATGATGATCCCATGCCTTTCTTTCCCATCTCCCTACATTCCTTGGTCTCCTCTCTCCCACCACTGGGTTCATTCATTGTACTGGATGCTGTTGATAGATGGATTCCCTCTGAATGGTCAAATCTGATTGCAGCATGCTTTAAACATCTTCCAAAAGAGTGTTGTAAGTAGAAGATTCACTCTTTGCAGAATTGTTACACAATTTCTTAGGGGTTCTTTGCTAATGATGACATTCTTCATTAGATAAGGCTGAGAGAGTTTAAGGGTAACAGCTTAGGCAGGGAAGTTTATGGTTTTACCTTAGCTCAGTGTTAGGCAAGGTAGCACCATACCTTCTGAAAATCCATGTCATCCACACTGTACAAATAAATACTCAGGTAACATGACTCTGTTGTTCATCATCCCTACACTCTGCCACCACAGGACACAGCTGTTAGTTCAGGTGTGTCAGAATGGAAGACATTTAACCTTAAACCTATCTATAAGCTCAAGTGTTGCAATATTCAAGTAGCTGACTTGAAGGTATCTTACAGGAGTTTGAAGGCTTAAGTCACACTTGGAAACAAATCATTTTAACTCTGAAAATCAGAAGATGAATAAGAGTAGCTCTTTAAAACTTTCTCCAAAAGAAAAGCTGGCATAGGAACAGCTATTCTGCACTATCCTATCCCTTTAGAAATGACTTTTAAGGAGCAAACATTCTCTGCATACATTGCTTGCTGATAATTCCATTAATTTATTTTCCTCACTTATAAGGCAGACACCAGAACCTGCTGGTGCATTGCAATTGTCCAGAAACCATTTCCACACATGCTAGGAGGAGCAGCTAGGAGCTGTCAGTTGCATTCACTATGACACACTGAGGACAGTGACTCTCCTCTTTGCTTCCTTCCTTTACAAAGGGATGCCAGCTACATCCAACAAAATTCAGATGAGGAGTTGGAACACAGACACATTAGAGTAGATCAGAGCAGTTGTCAACCTGAAGAGTCTGAGCACAGCCCATGCCAGATCAGTAAGAAATCCCACAGTAGGATACTGTCAACAGCACAGCTCAGCTGGAAGGTCTCAATTATTCTCAAGCTACTGGACTGCTCTCTACCATGGAGTGTGCAGCTTCCATCACCCAGAAAACTGCTGCCTGCAAATACAAATGCAGATTTTTCCATATACTCCCATAACTCAAGTTTATTTCCATATATCTGAAGTTACAGAATCATAGAATTGCCAAAGTTGGAAGAAACCTTAAAGATTCAACCCCCTGCCTGGCAGGGACACCTCCCACTAGATCAGATTGCCCACAGCCCCATCCAGCCTGGCCTGAAAAGCTTCCAGGGATGAGGCTTCCACAACCTCTCTGGGTAACCTGCTCCACTGTCTCACCACCCTAACAGTGAAGAACTTCCTCCTAATATCCAACCTAAATCTACTCTCCTCTGGTTTATATCCATTAGTTACTGTGCTCTGCATGTCTGTTACAGCTGGTTGCTCATTTTTTTCCTGCCAGGGTTAGGATTTCTGCCTTTCATTACATGACAAAAGTTCTTGGTTTATTTTGTGGGTAGAAGGCAACAGACACACTAAGACCTCTCCAAATTCTTTCATGCTATAGAAGAAATGGGAGATTTTCTTTTCTTGCATAACTCTCTCTGCAAAAACATTAAAAGATCCATGGTTTTACAACACAGGACAGGAGCTGATGCAAGCAGGGTCTAAAGAAACATGTTGTGTTCAAGTTAAAGCACCACAGACATGATCAAATGCTTTGGTATCTAACTCTCCTCCTTTTCCAAAACCATCCTGAAATCTTGAGAGAGGAGAATGGAAAAACAGGTCAGGAGGAGGGAAGGTTTTCAAGGTATATGTTTTTAAACAGCACAAAATAAAGATGAAATTATTTCTAGGGTACTTAAAAAATAATCTAGAAGAACACAACAAATATTTTGTGCCTTCACTGGATCTTCTTAAATCCATCTGCTACATTAAATTACTTCTTGGCACAAGACTCTAACAAGAAAATCCTGGCTAAAACTACCAGCAGTGCAGAACTGCTCTTCAACTTCATACTTTCTCATGACTTTCAACATAGTTATTAGCAGCCTTTTAATGACAGTTGTTGCATAGGCATCTCCCAGTGAAATGAGGTACTTGGCAGTCTGATGGTTTTAAGGTTCTTCATGGTAAAACAGGACAATGCAGATGTTCCTTATTACTTTACAGGCACAAATATTTACACAAATTGGTTGTTTCCAGCCCCAGCATAATTCAGCTAAAGAAGTGCTTGTGATTGAAGAAGACAGATGATAGCTAAGCATAGCTATATGGAAACCTGTTAGGAGATAGCACATGTATTTTACACAAGGGAGTGAGTTAAAGTCTACCTGAGGCAGCCAAGCAGCTGTGATTTGCCTGAGACAAATATCAAATATTGGCCAAAGAAAGCCATGCTGTCCAAGAAATAGCAAAAATAAATGACAAATTCATTTACTTCCCAGCAGTAATCCCTTTACATAGCCAGATTACTGGGAGTTTAGGTTCCTGCAGCTCATTGTGCAGGCTTGTTGGGGGATTTTTTCCTCTTTTCCTTTATTTTTGGTTTGTTTTGTTCTTTTAACCTGCCAAATGGAGTCTAGCTCCACCCCTACTTTCTATTGCTGCCTGAAAAGAGCCATGGGAGCTAATACATGTGATTAGATGCATGTAATGCAGCATGAAATCAACACAAGCTGGAATGCATGAGCTGCAGATCCAGGCAGATCCTCTCCATGGGGGATGCCTGTGACAGGAGCACCCCTGATGCCCAGAAAGTTGTTAGTTTTTTCCTGCTGTATTCTGGGCTTCCACAGGTGATAGTGAAGTGCCAGGGTTTCTTGCAGAACAGCATCTCTTACAATGCAATTTTCAGGTAGAAATATTTAGTTTGCCATAGGAAATAGGGGAAAAGGTGGTCACTGACTGACAAAAGATTATATATAACCATAGACTGTGTGAATAGAGTTACTGCTCTCATCCTCTGCATTAAATCTTTGCAAATGTGTCAGAGGGATGGGATATGGAGGAAAGTTCCAGCTCACAGCAGTTAGCTACAACATGAGGCATTTCTGTCTACATTTGCACATCCACTGCAGACACAGAAGAGTTAAGACTCTACATTTTTTCCTTATATCTTTATTTAGATCAAATCTAAGCATGTCTGTTTTAACCAAAGCTTTGCAAAAATATTAAACACAAAAGGAAAGGAAGAGAGGGAAAGAGAGAGGGGAAAAGAAAGAGGGGGGGAAGAAAGGGAAAAGGAAAGGTTAGAAAAAAACCCCAAGAGACCAGAGCAATTCAGTGTGAGCAGATTTCAAAATATGAATCTGAAATGAGTTGGCTGTACCTTGAGTCACCTGCTGGATGGCTAGCATCATCCCAGAAATGGTATCAGGAACCAGATTGTCCTTCCAGTTGTAGCTGGGCAGCCATGTGAAGATGGGCAGCCTCCTCACACACCAGACTTGGATATCTTCAAAGTGAAGAGCCTGGATCTTTCTCCAGGCTAAACTTCTTCTCCTTTTTGCTCCTGTCATACTTCTCAACCCCTCAAAGCAGCTGCTCTTTCAGAAGAGTGCACAGTTGAGGAATCAGCCTGATCTGGGTCAGTCTGCAGTTTGCTTCTGAGATTTGGCAGTTCCAAATCTACAGAGAAAGAAAGAAAGAATCAGCAGCAGCACTTGAGCTTGCTGCAGTGGCTGCACTCAATGAAGAGACTTCTTGAACACTTCAATCCCATCAGCAGCTACATGAAACGTAAGAACTCTTCAGAGCAAAGCTCCCTTTTTCTGCTCTGTGCAAACAATTTGGGCTCGTCTGACATTTGTTTGTGATTCCTTCCAGTAACCTCTCCCTTTATATTCCCTGTAAGGCTTGTGCTTTTGGCCCCAGCCCAGTGGCAAAAGGAGGCATTACCGAGTGTGTGTGTGTGCACACAGGCTGGGCTATGCTCCCGGCAGTGGGAAGTGCCCAGCAGAGCAGGCAGCTCCCTGCCAAGCCGGGACACAAGCTTTGCCTCTCCTGGGGGCAGCTTTGCTGGCTACAGCCACAGCACACGAAGTCCTCAGTAACCCTGCTGCTAGCAAACTTTGTTTTAATCCATCAACATTTTGTCTTCTAAATGGCAGTAAAAAGCTGCTTATTGGTGCAGAGCATCAGGTAGCAGTAAGCCCTGCTGAAAACACACAGATTCCCTCTGCAGGCTGAAGCCCCAAACTTCAGTGTAGGAAGCTCCAAGTGCAGTGAAAGACTTCAAGCCATCAGCTCCCTGTGAGAAGTGCCAAAAACACTTGTGACAATCATTCTTCTTCTAAGCTCCTCCTGTCTGCTCTGGGTAGCCCCCACCCAGCAAAGGCTCTCTCCAGGAAGACAGTTCACTGAGGAACTTGTGATCTTGCTATAACCTCATGCTCCTGGTGGATGGCACAAAGTGCTCCAAAGCACAGAGATAAGAGCATGGAACAGCATTAATTGATAAGGCATTTAAATGCCTTCTCTGATATGGAGCAAGGACACAGGGACTTTCCTCCAAGCTTTTTGTGTCTCTGGATGGCAAAGAAATTGAAGTTAAAATGTAAGACCCATCATATGGGTGAAGTGTCTTCCCAGTAAAAGCAATAAAAATAAATACATGTGAAAGATAGTTCCAGGTGATTGATAGAAACAGTTGGTGGTGTAGATAAAGATGAACAAAACTAAAGCATTGCCCAGCCAGAACAACTTTAGAAGAGTAAGACTTTGTTTCCAAATGCAACAGGGAGAAAAGCACAAGGGCAAATGCTCCACAGTTCATTCCACTGACATTCAGGTGGTGTCCACTGCTGTGCCCCTTAGAAGTGCAAAGGGAATCAAGAGAAAAAGAAAAGGCAAATGAAGAGACTGTTTAAGATGGAGCCTCACTTTTAACTAGTCCAGGCAGTTATTCTGCACTCTGCCCATCCTTTAACCATCTACACTTTTTAAAGAACAGAAGGAACACAAAACAGGTTTATCTGACTTCTCTTCACTGGAATAAACCTGTAAGCATTGATTCTTTATTGCTTTTTTTCCTTTTTCCCCTGTTTCTCTCTCTTCCCCTTCCTCTCCCTTCCCCTTCCCCTCCCTTCCTTTCTCTTTTCTCTTTCTGTTTCTTTACCTTTTTTTACCTTTTCTTTTTGGTGGAGTTTCTGGTTTGGCTTTTGTGTGTGTGTGTGTCCCTGCTTTCAGCTTGAAAGTGCAGTCCAAGGACTTCCTAATCAAGGCTTTTATGGCTGCCAAGTCTTTCCCAACGCAGATCTTTCCCTCCTTTCAGTGATCAGAAGTGAAGAGAAATCCTTCTAGCTGCAGCAAGGCTTACCCAGCTGTGAGGGACTGCTTAGCTGTGACAAGATGTTCAGTACTGTAATAGCATTTACTGGGGGGAAAAAAAATCATCAAAATACATTCCTAAACCTCCATATTTATGTACAAATATGTACTCACATCTGGGTACTTGTGTAACAGAAATCACTCTCTATTTTTGGGGGGGTTTTAACATCCTGGTGCACCAGAGGCTCTGAATATTCTGAAACAGTGAAAAGAAGCAAACCTGAAATCAAAGAAACACCACTGAACACACAAGAACATCCTCTCTCTTCTTCAAACTCCTCTCATGAAAAGGCTGAAGCTGTTTGAAAAAGTCTGTCATTGAGATTTTCCCAGCTCAGACTTGCAGAGTCAGTAAATCTGGACAGTTTAGATCAAGCCTAGATTAGTATCTGGACTCCTGGGATTATCTATATCAACAGGCTTTTGTCCTTCACCACTAACAAGGGATAGATTCTCCCTGTGGCTCTTTCAACTCATACTTGAAAACAAGTCCTGTTAGCTGCAGGCAGAACTGCAGGTGCAAAGTACTTGGGATACCTGTGCTGATGTGGAACTGATGCAGTAATTTGGTTGAACTCCAACAATTACTTTGGTGAGTAAAAACAAAATGGCATTATTATTATTATTAAATCTGGAGTTGGTAACATTGTCACTGGTCCTGAAAAACACTGTCCCTTCTTTCAGCAGTGCAGTTCATAAAGTGCTCTTAGTTAGCAAAGACACAAAGCAGTATATCTTCTGCAAAACACCCCCAGACCAAGAAATCAAAGCTTGTAAGGGAAAACAGATGTAGGGACATGCATAACAGCAGCCCTATACCCCACTACACTGTAGTCCAGCATTTGAACCTTAAAGAAACATCAAACCCCACTTTCCTAAACCACATCAGTATCCTAACTGAAACCCAGCCCATATCACACACAAGGTTTAAAAATACTTCCCCTATCAGGTGACTTTCCTTAACCTGTAAATCTACAACCTATAAACTCCCAGACTGTGCAGACTTCTCCTCCTTCAAACAGGACCTGAGCTGTCAGGACCAAAAGACCTTCTCCTTTCCTGAGAAAAAAGAGTGTAACACTTAGTTTTCTGGAAGAGCAAAGGATAAGCATGAAGAACCTTTGGTTTTCCACATTTAAGTCAGCATGTTCACACTCACACAGTGTTGTAAAGCTAGATCTTTTACAGTTAGTTCTCTTCATAATCTTCTCTAGGTAAAGCCTATTCTCCAGTGATTAGGCAGCTGCTGTGTTTTCCAGGAAATACCCAAAAGTGCACACATTGTACAGTGATGAAATGAAAACTAACAGAAGTCAAAATTTGGAAGAGAGACAGTACATGAAAGGAAAGAATTACTGCATCCCAGCTCAGATCTGGTGAGCTTTTCAAACCTCATTTGTAATAGGTTCCATAAAAATGAGGTAACCACATTCACAGAACTGAAATGAAGTTATTCAGACCTCAGGGAAACATAGATGGAAACCATGCAGAATGTTCCTTTTCTCAGGAAGACAGATCACTCCCCAAGGGTCTGCAAACACCCAACATTAAACCAATGGGGACAACTAAACCTGCATTCCTGCTGATGGACAACATTGGCTCCCCAAGAACATCCAGTGCCTCCCAAGTCATTTCCCCATCTTCTTCCATCTACCCCCCCTGGGGAAGTGAAAGGACATGTTCTCATTATTCCAAACCTACAGGCACTTTTCTGGCTGGCTGGCCACTGCCAGAATATATAGATATAGATATATATGACTGAGCTCTGAATATATACTGATCATAGAATCATAGAACTGTCAGAGTTGGAAGGGACCTTAAAGATCATCTAGTTCCAACCCCTAAAGTTGTCCTCACCTTTTCTTCAGTGGGACACTAAATGCTCTTAATCCTTGTCCTCTATCCTGACCAACAACTTCCATGAGCTCTGTTTTGATGTTGCTCCCTTTCTATCAAATGCAGATAACAATGGCTAAAGGATTAAGAGGATTCTGAGTGCAAGACTTAGGGGGGAAAAGAAAGAGCTTAGTCACAAAAAGCTCGTGTCTTTAGGAAAGATGGCTACAATTCCAAGAGAAAGCCTATGAAAAATTCCAAGTTTGTCTGCCAAAGCAGAGCTGGATAGGGCTGGAAATCACATTTAAACCAAGGGGTGAGATAGGCTGGAGTTCAAAGAGGTCAAAGTGTGCAGTTCATACACTGCAGCATACAGCACATGAGAACATTACACTGGCTACTGGAATGACAAGAGAGTGCTGACAAAGAGAAGAACACCCCAAAAGTGACAAACCCCAGGCCTGAATTTTGAGGATTCCCAATCACATGCATTACTTAAAATGTTACCAAAAGAAAAAGAGAAGCAGCATAAGTTTAAGTATGCAAATATTTGTTACTGAAATGTAAGGAATTTCCCTCTCTGAAACTCTGGTGTAGCAAAACCCAAGCATCAGCAGAAACTCTGCAGTTTGCTTTCAACCATCAAATTCCTAACTGTGAACCTAAATCTGAAAAAGAACTGTTAAAAAATAGAAAGAAACTTGCCCTTCACAAACCACTTAAAGCTAAAATCACACAGAATCACAGAATATTAGGAGTTGGAAGGGACCTGGAAAGATCATCTAGTCCAAACCCCCTGCCACAACAGGATTCCTCCATCTCTTCATCATCCAGGACTTCTAGGAGCCAGGATGGTGACACTTGTAGCTCCTTTGCAATGGAGTGATCATAATTACCACAAAATAAAGGTGAGCATCCAGGCAACAGAGAAGTCAGAGCTGACTCCAATGGCCTGGCCTGGACTGTGGTGTCCTCTCAGTGTATGTCTGGGCTTCCCAGCAGGGTTGCTGGGGCTGTGCTGCACAAAGCTGTGTGAAGCAACACTGACATCGAGTGGCTTGCCTGGGGATTTCTCCTCGGTAATTGACTGTCCAAGAGCGCTGCCTAGGTCCGATATTGCCTCATATCCTAGAATCATAGCATCATTAATAATATTCTGAGCTGGAAGGGACCCACGAGGAACATCTAGCCCAGCTCTTAACCCTGCAAAGGGCAAGCCAAGAGTCACACCATGTGCCTGAGAGCAATGTCCAAGTGCTTCTTGAACTCTGTCAGCCTTGGTAAGAGACCTCTAAGGTTGGAAAAGACCTCTAAGATCATCAAGTCCGACTGTTAACCTATCACCACCAAGCCACCAAACCATGTCCCTAAGGACCACATGCAGTTTTAAAGTGGATAATATTAGCTACCTAGTTTAATAACACAGTATGTTAAAAATCAAAGACCTGCAGCATCAAGACAAGCTTTCCTCACTCTATTTCAAGTGCATTTACTGGACAGAAATTTAAGGCAGGAGATCAGCTGATAGATTAGCAAGGTACTGAACCATGGGAGCTCCTAGTCCTCAGGTACAATCAGCTCTCATCTCTAATGAATGAGAAATGAGAGTGCAGAACAGGATCATTGCCCCACCCTCCAACTCCATCCCTGCTGAGATACTCACACCTGGCTGCTAACAAACTGCCACAGTGATGCTAATGAAGAGAAAACCCTGAAATTATGAGGAACTTACCTGAATCATTTCAGCACATCTCAAATGACCATAAGAAACCTAACAGAGTCCATCTCTTAGGGGAAACATCTGTAAAGAAAATCTCTCTTTTTCCCTTCTCTTCTAAGGTTGTTTCTAGCAGCTGCTTGAAGGTTATCTTCAAAGCAGGAAAAAATAAAAAAGCTTTTTGTTTTCATTTTCTTTTTCAACTGGAATAAGTGACACAGAAAGGGACTGGAAACTGAGATTTATGAACTCCCATCTTGAATGTACATCCAAAATACATAAATATGTATACACATCCACTGACATTAAAGACAGAAATCTTAGCCTTGACACAGGCTCCTCTGTATAAGAGAGGTGCAGTTTAAGATCTCAACATCAAAAACACATGTTGGAAAACAGTTTAAACTAGCAGCCTCAGTTTCTTCATATCATTTCACTTATCCAAATATTATGACAGGGTCCATAAACCAGACTTTCTGAGGGCACAAACCATCCTGTAAGATAGACAGTGAAAGGAGACCATCTTAACTTTGGAAGCCAACAGATCCAAACTCAAGTGACTCCCTCCCCTTGGGTATCTTCTGGCCTGGTGGGTGCTCAGCAGCCTTTGGAACAGAGCAGCCACACCTGCAGAAGCAGCTCTTCACTGGTTTCTGTTCCACTCAAGAATGAAGTTCAAAACATCTGCTTACTCCAGATCTCTTTTCATTTCAAACTGGAGAGTACTGAGCTTTTAAACACACCTTTAAGGAGTATCCATCCTTGTGCCTGAGACCATATCTGTAAACAATGGTGTTGAGAGCTGGCCCACCACAAGCTGTGGGACACTGAGGCACTGGTGATGCAGCTGGGAAGACCAAACCTGACCTCCCAAGAGAGGGGCTCCAGTTTTCCTGGAAGTCAGGTGCAATAGCTTGGGAGTTAGACAAGCAGCAGATACAGGTCTAAAATGTAGCTATGTTCAAAAAGTGCAGCCCACTGTTCCCAAGCCACCAGAGGGCTGATAGAACAACTTCCTTTTTACCTGCCTGTATAGAATGTTCTTATCAACCACAGGACATTTAGGTGCTCACTGATTACAGTTTGTCTCATGAGAGAATTATTTGGGAGCAACCAAAAAAGTGACCACACACAAAGCTAATCAGAGTGATAATTGTCTTTTACTTCAATAGACAAAAGAAGTTCATTCCAAGCCTTCAGACACTAAAAGTTCAACTTCAATTTGACTTAAAGGCTTTCCCTCTCCAAACTGTTGTTTGCCAAAGTGATTTAAGAGTCATCAGCAATCAGCACCCATGAAAACCCAGAATATGGTACACAATGCTGCCATGGCAAGGAAGTGAGAGACAAGACAAAAACCTTCTGTGCTAACAATAACCTGAACTGTAACATCAACTTTTCTTGCTTCCAGAAATATGCCTGAAGGATATAGAGGAGCATAAGAATGTTATTTTTCTAAACAACTTTACTACCAAAAAGGAAAAGAACCTCACAAAACTCCCACAGCAAACTGTTGTACTGAGCTGTCTTCCTCAGGCCAGTAAAAAGTCTCAGCCTTGCTTGGGACTTAATGAACTAGGCACACAAAACAATACTCAAGTTTGGATGGAAGTATCTTGAACTACTGCAGACATGTGTCCACAGCTTATGGCAAGAAACCAAGAAAATGAGAAAAATAGCCAAATTCCAACAGTTTAGAAACAAGTCAAAAGAAATCCCCCACTGTACCTGCCAGGTGCTCCAGGATCAGAAACCTTGCTTGGGAGAAAGTGCTGGAGAAGGAGTAAAGTGCCAAGAACAAAACCAACCCCAGAAAACCAACAGAGGAACTCAGAACACAGTGACTCACATGCCAGGTGCTCAAGAAGCCATTGAAATCTCTAAAAGAAAGAGAGATTGCTCAACCAAAGACACCATCCAAACAAAGCCATGTACTCCACTCAAAGCTCCCATGAGACAGGTCCATACTCCTGTTTGCCAAGCCACAGTCCATTTCCATTTGCCTAACAAACACAGACTAACTGAGATGAGAACCCAATCCATGCAGCTTCTTGCACATTTTACACAACTAATTAGGTAAGGAAGTCATTCCTTTTATGACCAGACTTGAATAGCCTGGGCTCTCTAACAGTTTCACTTTTTGGCCCTAATTGTTCCTGGTCTAAAATCAGTGCAGCAAAATCTCCTCTGGGTGATCTTGAGCCATGCATTCTGTCTTCACACCTCTGCTTCACATGCTAATTAAGATATACTCCTGTTGTCTTCTGATGGGATTGGCAATGACCTCATTGATGAAGGCTGTCATTTGGCTGCTTTCTAGAGCATCAGCTGTTACTCTGAGTAGATAATTTAACATGAGGCTGTAGCTAATGAGGTGGTCTCAGTAAAGACCTCATGGCTTTGAAACATGATGCCTTTCCTGAGGTTCTAGGGAAATACCTACCTCACACAATCCAGGATGTCTTGGTTTTGCCAGGAATATGAAAACAGCACCAACTGGAGGGTGAAGAACAGCTGATGAAGGTGCTTAGAGAGACTATGGCATACACCATTCCATCCTGCTTGAGCAGGAAGAAAGGAAGGAGACCATGGTCTGCTGAAAACAAAAAGGTTCATTCAGTCTCTTAATGGAACTGTGTACACTCCAGTTAACCCATGCTTTGAACAGGTTTGAAACATGCCCATCAGGGCAAGAGAAATGTCCCACTGCTACTGGACAAGTGTTGCAGAACTTCAGCTGGTTTCCAAACTAATCAAGATCAGCCCTAGAGAGCTCCAAATCTCAGGAAATTATCACCCTCCCTTGTGATGGTGAGGGAGTACAGACAGCTGAGATCCTTCCATGCCAGTGCTGTCTCCTAAAGTCTTTAAAAGCTGCATTGTTAAGAGGTATTTCCAAAGCAGAAAATCATCAATTGCTAATATACAACTTCTTTTCAACTACATTTTATTCAGCAATCAGGAAGACTGTGTTTTTCTTTGTACATGCATTTAAAATGTTACATTGGGGTTTGTTGATCATCTTCTTAGCCTCATTTGCTGTAATCCCATAAAAGAAATTGGGAACACAAAACCAACACCTTACTGAACAGAACACTAAAATGTCTAAGAGATTAAACCAATTCTCACAGCACTTAGGGAAAGATTTCTCCTGACCCCAGTGACTGCTTAATTGACTGTGGACTGCTTTGTTAACTCAAAATGCACTTGAGCTTCTGGCTGGATAGTTTGCTGATTCAGGTGCTTAGCAGTTGCTTTTTGTTTAGTGCTTTGCAAATGACACAAACTATCTTCTTTTGCCTTCCCCTCCCTCTCCCCCCCTCCAGAGTTCCTTTTCTATTGCTACTTTTGAAATTCAGACTTAGCTCTTGTGGTGATTTTGCCTGCTCTTCCACTGGTGTACAATTAATGTAAATTTATCCTCTTCTGCAAATTGCTACATTCTGGCTCTTGTACTCCATCCAGTACATTTCCCTTTCCACCCCATTGAAACCTCCCTCATCTGCTCAAATGCACTGATGCAATTATTTACTGCTTTGTTCCCCTATCATAGACCAGTTTTGCACTTTCCCAGTTTAGAACTACTTCCCTCAAATGAAGCTTTCCTTCAGAAAGCTGCCATGTTTGTACATTAGAGAGGTTGGAGAGTTGGGCAGGGAGAAATTGAATGAAATTCAATAAGGCCAAGTGTCGACTCTTGCACCTGGGAAAGACCAACCCCATGGATCAGGATAGGTTGGGGAATGAGCTGTTGGAGAGCAGTGAAGGGGAAAGGGACCTGGGGGTCCTGGTGGATGGAAGGATGACCATGAGCCAGCAGTGTGCTCTTGTGGCCAGGAGGGCCAATGGGATTCTGGGCTGGATTAGAAGGGCTGTAGTTAGTAGGTCAAGAGAGGTTCTTCTTCCTCTTTACCCTGGTGAGGCCACATCTGGAATATTGTGTCCAGTTCTGGGCCCCTCAGTTTAAGGAGGATAGGGAACTGCTGGAAAGAGTCCAGCCCAGAGCCACAAAGATGATGAAGGGGCTGGAACATCTTCCCTCTGAGGAAAGGCTGAGGGAGCTGGGTCTCTTGAGCTTGGAGAAGAGGAGGCTAAGGGGTGACCTCATCTATGTTTTTAAATATGTGAAGGGTGTGTGTCAGGAGGATGGGGTCAGGCTCTTCTCAGTGAAGCCCAGTGACAGGACAAGAGGCAGTGGCTGTAAACTGAAGCATAGGAGGTTCCTTGTGAAGACAAGAAACAATGTTTTCCCAGTTGAGGTGCCAGAGCCCTGGAACAGACTTCCCAGAGAGGTTGTGGAGTCTCCTTCTCTGGAGAGATTCCAAACCCATCTGGACAGCTGCTGTGTGACCTGGTCCAGGGAATCCTGCTGTGGCAGGGGGGTTGGATTAGATAATCTTTTGAGGTCCCTTCCACCTCCTAACATTGTGTGATTCTGTGTGATTCTGTGATTAGACATCAGGCAGGAAATAAAATAAAGCACAGATTGGTGGTTTCAAAGTGCATTTACTTAGAGTTAATGTTGCCAAAGCTGAAATGGCAACAGGATTTCATGGGAATAAGGGGAAGAAGCTTTCTACAAGGTAGAGTAATTTTATTTAAAAACTCTTGCTTTAAAACACATCTTGGGACAATTGCTACAGAAAACCTAGCTACCAGAAAGAGAGGGAGACACTTGGATGAATTCAGAGAGTGCCTTTTCAGACTTCAAAGAAATCCAGTGTGTTTGGTTATACATTTTGAATGAGAAGCAAGACTTATTTCACCTACATGTATTGACACCAAGTTGTCCCATGCAGTTACCATTTCAGACTCCATGGAGCAAAGAGCTCTGGGTGTGCTCCTCTCTTACATTTCAGGTGCTCCCAGGCCATACACAAAGGGAAGGAGGAAATGGTACAGGGAAGTTCATGAGAAGGTAAAGCAGTGAGACACCTTCCTTCACACAGGCTGTAAAGAGCTCCAAAGGGGTAAAGAGAACCTACTCTCCAAGACCAAAAGTTTAGGCAGCATTTTCCCACACCATAACTTCATTTTCCAACAATTCTTTTACCTCTTCCTGCCCCTTGCCATCTCAGCCCCCAGTGTCTGACAAATGAGGGCCCCACCTGCCACCAAAGACTTATTTTATCTGCATATATAACTTACATCCCCCACTTTGATGTTGTCTTATCTAGTTGTACATTTCTTTGTCAAGTGTGTTATTTCAAGTGTCAACCACTTAAAGCCACATTAATATAACAGCAAGCAGGAAACACTGTGCTGCAAGTAAACTGCTTCTGGAAAAGAAAATAGAATAAGCATTTCAGTGTGAATTAAAATAGCTACATTTAATAACACAATCCATACTGGACAGGAATGATTTTTTTGTGTATAAGTTACCAAGAGCTTTTAAAGTTGTATAAAATTCTCTCTAAATATATATATTTTTCCCCATGTTTCTAAGTGATAAATCTATGTGTGTGCATGTCTTCCTACCTACAGACAATTAGTCTGGGCAAGTGCCCACCTGGATATTTGCTCTGTGACAGCACTTGTGTAAACTTCAGTACTGTGTTTTTCTCCTCCTCATAAATGGCTTTTGACATGTGCCCTTCCCAAAGGAAAAGCACTACATACAAGACATTAATTAGTTGAATGTAAAAAAAGAAAACAACTTGCAAAGGTCCTCTTTAAGTTATTCTATTATCTATCAAATTACAGCATGTGCAATGTTGTATCTCAGACTAGGCAGCTATGAAAACAATTGGACTCAGATCTTCTTGTATTGCTATAGGAATAGTTGATTTAGGAGAAAAATAAGTCACTTTGGACCAGGTGAAGAAGCTCACTAAGCACATCCTTCAACTCAGGCATGGTGAGAATCCCACTGAGATTACTGCCTCATCATATAGTTACAGTGAGGATTATGTTTCCTGAATCAGTTTTGGCTTTGTTGCATCATAATCATCTCAAAAGTGTGAGAAATCAACAGAAAAAAAGCAACTGTAGCTTGAGGGGAGAGAGAAATGGCATCTACAAACACTGACAAGCCCACCTTGCACAGTGATGATACAGAACCTGTCCCAAAGGGCAGATGATTTATCTGAGAAGCCCCAAATGTGACAGCTGGTATGAGAAATGCACACTTGAGGATAAGAATGGAATGGAAGTCTTGTCTCAAGAAACAAGCATCAGGTGAGTTCATCCCACTGAATACAACAAACCAACGTGGCAAGCAGGCTGAATAACCAGAAATATCTTTAAAGCTGTTGTGGTCTGTCAGCTGGCTCTCTCAGTCAAAGACAAAGAGAGCAGAAAACCCCAAACAAACATCCCCCTTGCTATGGCCTAAGAGGCTTAAACCTGAAGAAGCTGTAAAACTCAGCTGAAACTGAGGAAATCCTCAGCTAAAGGATTTCCAAGCAGTGTGCTCCCTCTGAGCAGCTCTGCCACAGGAACAAGAGACCTGCAGCCTGCAGCAAACAGACAGAACCACCATTCCTCTTCTGCCTCTGTCTACAGAGCTCTCAGTAGGCTTTCTTCTCTTTGATTTTTCCCATCTAGAAGGATGGTGCTCCTAAAGTGAAAGAACAATCTGCCCTGCCTGAAGTTAGTGATGCTTTGAGCTGGATGCCAGCCTATTATATTATTACAGGCTATTATACTTAAGCTATAAAAAGTAAAGGATATTTAACATATCTCTAAGTTTGGTGTACAGTCCTTCAAAAACTTAAACCATCCTTGAAACCCTTAACTGAATGAACAGAATGCCACCTTCTGTGTGACAGTAACATGTTCAGCACTGACTCCAGCAACTTGCTTAACTGTTGCTTTATTTTACAAAACAAACTGTGAAGAAAAAAAACCCATAAAAGCCCAAATACATGGAATAGATTGTTTTTCTCAACTTGTCTATGTATTTTTATATGCCCATGGGCAGATGAGTGACATGAAGAATCCCAGTTTGATCATTTAACATCTAATTTGAGGAAATGGATATGGTTGTGGGTTATCTATTCTCAGGCTTCTCTGTTGCAAAAGCAAGTGCTTGTGAGATGTACAATAGGCAAAATTAGAAGTGAAGTTGCTTCTGGAATTATTAAGGCTCTTCAGTTAAGATTTACTGACAGTTTCATCCTTGACAATGGATAATTCTTGTGTACAATACTTTAATAAATCATTATTTATTTAATAAATCACACCTGCCAAAGTGTTTCATAGCTGAGACAGTCTACTCTCAAAACTGTTCTATGATTTGCACTGAAACATTTGCAGATAACCAAGTTAAAGTACACCTCAAATCAGTCAAGTAGAAGAGACTCTTATGTATTCATCTCAGCTATTCTGATATCTTTTGGCTCTTAAATGGGCTGAGCTTGACAAGTTCTAGGTCTCTTGTAAGCTCAATGGCAAGGTTTATCTGGCAGAGCAGATAAGGATTAGCTGTCTCATTAAGAGATGAGAATTAGTTATGAGAAGCACCAGGGGTCTCTATGTGCTCCCAAATTTTTGCCAAGGAAAATGAGCTAACTTAGCACCTGTCTGTATTTTTTTATCCTTAAAATTTCCCAAACACTTGAGGTGAACTAAAACAGCAGAATTGCTCACTTATAAACTGTTGCAAACTTTTCCTGTTGAAATAAAGGGAGGGCTTTTGGTGAAAGGAATTCCACTGACTGAGTGATGCATTGCTTCAGAGTCATTTGAAAGAAGAGGTTGGTCCTCTGAAGGCTAGTAAGGAGATAATTCAGTTCTTAGCTTTGCTATCATGAGAGTCATTCAAAGCCAACTGCACAAAAGAATTGTTCAACAAGACAGAGCACTTTAAGAAACTTCTTAGTATTTTATCCTAATTATACCTTCCTATTTTATGTGATGGTTTTAATGAGCTAAAGGAACTTTTAGCCTACAAAATGTATTTTATTAATGCATAATAGGGAATTATGCATTAGAAATTCTGCTACAAAAATTAAACTTACACATTTGCCTGTTTGTTCTCTTCCTGGCCTGTTCAGCTAGCACCTGCTATAACTTGTTATAACAGTTCTCATCTCTTTTTGTAGTACACAGGCCAGGGTTGGAGTTTTTCCACTTGCTGAAATGTGTATTTGCTAACAGGTCTTGAAATTACAAGTGCTCTGATCTGGAAAATGTCACATACCAATGCAGTTGAAATCTATAAAACTATTTCAGGGCTTTGAAATCATGTAAGATTTGTTACCAGTTTTGGAAAGCCACTGCTTGAAAGCAATACCTTAAGCTGTGCAGGATGTTACAGGCATCCCTGTGCTCTACACCATACATTGTGTGAAGTGAGAGAAAGTCTCTATTCCTTTAAGAATATTGTTACCAAATTTACTGCCTGACTCTGTCTCTAGGCATATCAAGGATAAGAGGGTCACTGGGAGCAGTCAGCATGGGTTTACCAAGGGGAAGTCATGTTTGACCAACCTGATAGCCTTTGATGAGGACATAACCAGGTGGATAGGTGAGGGCAGGGCAGTGGATGTGGCTTATCTTGATTTCAGTAAAGCATTTGACACTGTCTCCCACAGCATCCTTGCAACTAAACTGAGGAAGTGTGGTCTGGCTGATTGGGTAGTGAAGTTTATTGTGAACTGGTTGAAAGACAAAAGTCAGAGAGCTGTGGTCAATGGGATGGAATCTGGTTGGACTAGAGTCTAGTTACTGCTGACCACTAGGCAGTTTTCCTCCCATTCATGTAAAGCATTCCTACTGGGAACTAATCCCAATCTTGGGGAAAAAATGAATAAAACTGAAATATACATATTAAAAAAGAAGGTAAAAAAAATCACCTCACAGCCCTTAAAAGAGACAGTGAAGAAAGTGATGTCAATGAACTGAAGATAAAAGCAAGAGAAGCTAATTCAATTCCTATCAACTCAAAGTAAGTAGTGCTGTGTTGCAGAGAAAATGTCATCTGACAAAGCAGCTAAAGGCTAATTTCTGAGAAAAAGTCTGTTTCACTGCATTTCAATGAAATTCAATTTTCAAATAGAGCTTTTAGAAGAGCTGAACTGCTAAAACACTGAGCATTGATTTTGTTTAGAAACAACTTCATTCCATAAAGAGTAACACTTGGACTGCTTGAAGAGGAACAGTCAGTTGCTGGAGAATCCATATCCCAGTAAGAAACTATAGCCACACAAATTAAATGAGTAAACTTACAAATACCAGGAATTGAGGAGAGAACAAAAGCTAATTACAAACCAAAAGAGTGACCACAACAAGATTTGCCACAAATAAACCAATTTATTCCTTTTTGGCAAGTCCCATACAAGCATGAGCAAGGATCTTTCCCTCCCTACATTAACCCATTCCTTTACTTTATACAAATCATGAACATCTTCAGTAGGACAAGCTGCCATCAGAGGCATTCAAGGATTCTGGCATCTTTTCTTTGTCACTTAATGAAACAAGAATGAAAATCCAAGAAGCCAAAGGATTATTTTCACAGGGTCTCTACAAAATGCAGCATGTGCATTTCACATCCCATCAAGTCTAAGAGACACAGAGAGCATTTGACTATTATTTGATATATCTGATGGTTATTTTTAGGGAAAACCATAGTGTTTTTCTGAAGAGAGACACTTTTTCCATCCTGTTTTATCCAATTCTTTATTTGAAACTAAAAACATTGTTTCATACATTCAAGGTAGTAAACCAAATTCTACAGAAAATCAGCTGCTATAAATACAGCTATATTTGCTATGCTGGATCAGCTAAATAAGGATGGAAAAGCTCCTGCTCTGGTTAATACTTTGTTTTGCTGGCAGACACCAGTCCATAATTCAAGTTCTCTTGTCCAAAACCCTACAATTGTCCAATTTTCTTTACCTCTCCCTCTCTCTCAAAGTGCTTTACATCAATCTGATCCACAAAGTGAACACATATCTCCTTCTTCTTAAGTAACAGCAGATTTTTCTTTCTCAGTCCCAGGAACTGTCTGTCTAGCTTTACTGAAGGACTACAAGATGCACACTGGTAGCTCACAATCCTCAAACCAGGGCAAAGGTGTTTAAAGTTGCCATGAAGCACTTTGCTCCAAACCAAATATAGACACTTAGGATATTGAAGGCTGCTGTTAAAAACCAAGTGCATTACAGCTTTGGTTTCAGTATGCTGCTGATTTTGGAGTCACCTTTACAGTGACTTCAAGACAAAACTCTAAAGTTTCTCTAGTAAAAAGTCAAGCCATATTTTCAAAATCTCCCCTTTCAAGTCTCTGTGCACCAGAAGGAGCAATGGAAATAAACTGAATTCTTCTGCAGGTCTCCTTTCAAGTTCCTGGCAAAAGCCAAGGCAGTTATTTTTCCCTGTGTTTGCAACCAGCTGGTTTAAGGATTATAGAATCCCCCACTCCAGATCATAAAGTGCTTAGATCAGAAGATCCACAAATCATCTTTCACTACCTGCAGGGAGGACACTGAGGAGGTTTTCAGCTGTAAGATTTCTGCATCATCAAAATACACAGGAGACTCCAAAGGGTGAACAGCACAGGTGACTTGGATGCTCACCAACAACAGTGCTCTGCCTACAGATTCGACACTAGCAACAGCAGCAGGTGTTCAGTTCCTGCTGACAACTGCAAACAACAAACCTAATCAACCAACCAAAACCAAAGCCAGAACCAAAAAGCTGAAGTCCTCAAACCTTGGTAAAAATCTGAGATGAAGTCTTGAAAATAAAAAGACCAAGCTGTGGCATGAAGGCCTAGTTTTTTGTGTGAAAGAAGTGCAGGCTGATTTGGTGTGCTCTGTGAGAAAGGCTGAGATGCTTAGCACCAAGAAAATGGCAAATGGAATCTGCAAAGCTGGCCTGCCAGGTGGCTGAAGGAGGGAGCCTTCTCAAGATAAGATGGCCTTGTTTTGGCTAAAACTAATGAAGCAAGGCTGAAATACCAAAGCACACAGCTTCAAAGCAGATTCTGAAGGCTACAGCGAGCAAATTGAGACCTTTGCCTAATTAATGGTGATTCTAATATTCAAGTTGACACCCCTTTATGACTCTGTTACTCAACTCTCCACCCAAATCATGCTGAACATCACCTAGAAGGAAGGGACAGTTAGAATTAGGATCTAAAAAGCCAAGGGAGCAATAGTTCCTTGGTTGGTGGGGGACAGACTGAAGACCTTAGGATTTAGCTGTCCCAGAGGATGACCAATGGCTGCTCCTTCTCCTCCCATCCCCAGGAAGGGAGAAGCTTTCTTGGTCTGAAGTGCACATTCAATACACAGCCTAACATCCTTGCCAGCATTTCTCTTCACTATATTTTAGTGTTGTTTTAAAGCTTTTTACTTTCCCAACTTTGTCAGAGGCTTCCCCAGGAGTATAATTATTAGCTTGAGCTCAAATTCCTTGCAGTTATTCAGCTTATCACTGGCAATTCCCAATCTGTTGGCTGTCACTCCAATAAATCAAGCTGATCATGAATTTTAACTTGCCCAGTCTGCTTCAGAAAGAGAAAGTCCATATCAGGCACTGTTAGGCAGCTCTGTTTAACCAGTTTGAGTTAAGGCCTGAAACACTGGGACAGGCAGGCTGCAGGGTCAGGATCTCCCCTGTTAACATGACACAAGCAAGCTCTTCCACTACTGCATTTGCCTCCAGCTCTTCTCTGCCCAAATAAAGAAGGGGATTCCAAGTACACTGTTGAAGCTAGATCCTGACTGAACTAAAGAAACACTGTAGAGGATATTCCACAATCAAAATACAATCAATTCTTTTCAATGCCTTAACTCTTCCATGATCATCAAAACCTGCCAGAAATAATGTAACAGGAACCTTCAGGTAATCTTAATTCTTCAGTAGAAATGCAAGCTAGCCAAAACACTTACCACTCCTTAATTTCACTGCAGCATGGGATGAAACTGCATTAAAAACAAATTTCTGATCTACACAGCCACCATTTTAGAGGAGATCTTCTAAACAGGATTAACACCAACTAGTTCAAAATACCAGTGTGCAGTTTTGGATTGGTTTCAACCAAGAGTTATTTCTGATTTAGAGTCAAATCTTGTAGGTCTTCTTTTCATTTTTCATCCATTCCATTTAGTTTTACTTTCCAGTCTGTCTTGAGCCCTGAACACAAAGATACAGCTGCTCTCCATGTGGATTGATGACTTTTCTATGCTAGCTGCTATTTTCTGTAGCAGTGTCTGTTAGAAGTTTTACAGAATTGTAATGTTCCCCTAATCCATAGGCATGTCTCATATACCTAAAATAAAACAAACAGTTCCAGGATTAGTGTTCAGTTTAACTCCAAGGGTATGTCATGCCAAACATGAACAGCACTGGAAGACAGCTTAAGGAATTCAGGTTTTAGCACAGAAAGTATGGAGGGTCATTAAATAAGAGGGGATTCATAAAGACAGGTTTTCATTCTGGTGACTTCCAGGCATGGATTGACATAAACTTTGAAGAGGGGAGGGGAAAAAAAAAGTTTCATTATTATTTTGTAACTATCTAACAGGCAGCAGGACCTCATAGCAGTCTATAAAGCAATGCTTAAATCACACTAAAAATCAATTCTCAGCATTTTTCAAACTCTAATTACATCTTTAAACTAAATGTCTCAATGTCTCAATCACAAAAGCAATTTTTGACCTGCAAGTTCATTGATCAAGCAGCATTTCAACAGCAGATACAGCAAATAACAGAGCAGGTGAGAATTAAGTGCACTAATTTTAAGAAAGGATAATACAACATACTTACACAAGAATTATTGCCTTGCCTGAATATTCTTCACCAACAATAATGGGAGGGGAATCCATCTGCACTACTTCAATAGGTGTTTGCAGAATGTGAGACAAAGCCCTCAGCTTTAAGGCATAAAAACAATTCAGTAACAGGATTAAATCCAATGTAGGGAGGAGAGCTGAAGACATGGCATTCAGTCTGAGACATGAGTTTGAGCACAGCATTTCAAACATTGTTAGAAATCAAACTTCATTAAAAGAAGAAAAAATATTTTAACTTTGCAAACTTTAATTGTAAACAGTTTGCCTTAAATTAATCATTCTTTTGATGATACAACACAAGCAACATTGGGCTAGTTTCAGTAATTTGGTAGCTACTGTTTCATGAAGCAATAAATAGAACATAAACTAAAACACATCTTTTTCTCAAGCTCAAATTTTGGATTACATTACAAAACAAATGTAGCATTGCTCAGGTCTAGTCAGCTTTGCTACCATCAAAGACTGCATAATGAAATGCTTTCTCCTTCAGAAGTCTTCCCCCACTTGTACTGTTAGTCTTTTTAATGATATTTAGAGCTTCTGAATTCGTTCACTTCCATGCCACCAAATACACCACAACAGTGGCACACCACCAGGAAAGCTACTAATTTGGGAAAATGATTTATAACCACAGGAGAAACTTCCTGATAAACTACTTATGACTATGATCCCTTCTGCCTCCAGTCATTATCATAGAATCCTAGAACGTTAGGGGCTGGAAGGGACCTCTAAAGATCATCTAGTCCAACCACCCTGCCACAGCAGGATTCCCTAGACCAGGGCACACAGGAACGAGTCCAGGTGGGTTTTGAATGTCTCCAGAGGAGGAGACTCCACAACCCCCCTGGGCAGCCTGTGCCAGGGCTCTGGCACCTCAACTGGGAAAACGTTTTTCCTTATGATTACACTAAACCTCCTACGCTCTAACTTGCTCCCATTGCCTCTTGTCCTAACATTGGATGACATTGAGAAGAGCCTGGCTCCTTCTTCCTGACACTGGCCCTTAACATATTTATAGACATTAATGAGGTCCCCCCTCAGTCTCCTCCAGGCTAAAGAGCCCCAGCTCTCTCAGCCTGTCCTCATAGGGTAGATGCTCCACTCCCTTGGTCATCTTGGTGGCCCTGCGCTGGACTCTCTCCAGTAGTTCCCTGTCCTTCTTGAACTGGGAAGCCCAGAACTGGACACAGGACTCCAGGTGGGGCCTCAGCAGCACAGACTGGAGGGGGAGGAGAACCTCCCTCGACCTGCTGGCCACACTCTTCTTAATGCATCCCAGGATGCCATTGGCCTTCTTGGCCACAAGGGCACACTGCTGGCTCACTGGCATCCTCCTGTCCACCAGGGCCCCTAGGTCTGTTTCCCCAGGGCTGCTCTCCAACAGATCAGCCCTCAGGCTGGACTGATACATGAGGTTGTTCTCTCCCAGATGCAGGGCTTTACACTTGCTCCTGTTAAATTCTTTCATAAGAAGGACTCTTTCATAAGAAAGCCCTTTCTGAAAGTACATTCAGCTACTTCAGTATTTCTCAAACAATGATTATCAGTACACTACTTACTTCCAGCTGACCACCCCATGCAGCTGTATTTGCTATATCATCACAGTATTTTTCAAATTCCTCTGTGGGAGGAAAAAGAGAGACAACTTTTAGTACTTACTTTAGTCTCCTACCTGAGAGCAAGCAACTGAGGACAAATATTGACTGTACAAGGAAGAACTAGAACACAAAAAGTCCAATCATTATACAGGAAAAGATGTGTGCTCACTGGAGAAAAGGAAAGGAAAACAGCAGAGGCCAAACAAAACTGGTTTAGAAAGAAAAATGGAAGATTGGGGCCAAAAATAAAAACAAGTACGGGACTAAAAAGAAGGACAGGTCTGTATTTAAACTTTTTATTCAGGGAACTGTTAACAAGCATGAAATTGCACACAATTTTCTCCTTATAAAGTTTCAGAGGGTGATAAGACTCTAGAATGAGGCAGCAAGGACCATACTTAGTTCTTACATTAGCTAGATGTCAGGTAAGTTCTTAAAATCCTCTAACTATGTAGTTGAATTGTTGGAGTTTTGTTCTTTGGTTGTTTTTTGGGGTTTCTTTAGTATCTAAATTAGCTGCCTTGCTTTTAACAACAGTTAAATAAACCTTTAGCAGATCATGTTCTGGAGAAACCAGACATTCTCATTTAGAAATGACAACCCTTCAGGCTTCTTAACCTTATGACTAGATTCTGGAAAAGACCAAACAGCTTTTCTGAAGACTGTTCAGAATTGATTTTCATACATTCCCCTTATGATGGATTTAACAGACCTAAGGAAGACAACTTCCTGCTGCTCTGCAGAACTTCACTCAATCTTCTCTTGGGGCACATTTATCCTGTGATAATTATTTCTGGCAACATGGGAAAGACTACTTGACAACAGCCCCCAGTTATCAAATAATATCTCCAGCAACAACTATTAAAAGAATGCAGCAAGTTAAAGTGTATATAAAGTCATTTGCATGATGTTCCAGACACAGTGAGAAATAAACCACTGCTCAAAGAAGAATTACATAAATTGTATTTAACTGCATTTACTCAGTCCACATTGCTGAACCACATTAAATGCCTCTGTATTTTTGAGTTTAGTCTGTTTCTAAGAAAGAACTCCAGAAGACCCAGCATCAAGAGTGAACACAAAGGGCAGCATAAGAAAAAGCATCTATAAAAGCTATCATAAACACAGACTTGCTTGAATTTCACACTCATTTTTAACACCTTTCCTGTCAATTGAAAACACCAATATGAAAGTTACCAGAACATCATCTCTAACCTCCCAGGAAAGCTGTTTATAAATACAACTTAAATCACATCCTACAGCATGATTACCACCTAGTAACCAGCAAGTTCTCTTTCTTTTCAATGGGGAACAGCATTTGCTAGGTCACTTTTAACAACAACAACAAAAAGATACATTAAAAAGATTCAGGTGTACCAAGTCTCACAGTGCATCTTAATTCTATGTTCCATGGAATACAGAGGAACCAACAAACTAACACAGTTTAGGAGCCAACCCCACACTGGGTTAGTCTCAAGTCAGCTGTAACTGAGATTGTGAATTATCACAAATACTTGTAAGTTTTAAAAATCATCTGTGCCACAAGTCTTACCTCTGCTAAACATCTCTCCAGAACTGGGGTTTGTAAGAAATGGCAGGAAATCATCAATGTGACTTTGCATGTACTTTGCTGTTTGGCTCCTCAGAGTTGCAACTGTCCAGGAATTTTGGTGATCTTTCAGCTGATCTTCAATAGCTCTGTACATGCAATGGCCATCTGAAGGGATCTGTTTAATCTCCAAGTGCCTTGCTGCCAACAGGGAGGCAAGTTTCTGACTTTCAAGATGTCTAGCACCCATTAAATTTTCAATCTCAGCTTCAGCTATCCTTTCCTCTCTTTCTTTCTCCAGGGCAGCTTTTTTTTCCTTAGATTAAAAACACATAAAAATTACATCAAATGTTAAAATTTAGAAGGTGCCTGTACAGTTGGTACAGGTCTTGGCTTAGTGCTTGCTTCTAACTCTTCAAATGTCTTCTCAGTACACTTGATATATGAAATATTCTCCAAATCACTACTACCAAATCTTACAGATGTCCTAAACCCAAACTTTAGCAAATGGTAAGTGACCAACACATCCCAACTGCCTCTGACACCACACCCAAAATTGTTACAGGAGAAATCTTTATTTTGTCAAGATGCAAAATGCACAACCACTTTACAACAGCTGCACAAAGGCTATTGAGAGTAGTCATTTCTTCAGGATCATCCATTGGCAAGCAACACAAGTATGGGAAGTGTAATTAAACAACAGAAAATATTGCTCTAAGAAGAAATGTGAGAGCTACCACTTACACATCTGATTGCATAAGGGCACCCACGTCATGAAACTGAAACTCCTTCAGGCTAGATACTACACAGCATAAAAGGCTGCTCCTCACCTAAAGGATGGGTAAGAATCCACACAGAGAATACTAGAGGGGATGTAACAATACATAACATAACAATGACTTCTACAGAGTGCTTCCTAAGCTTATGCCTGTTAATAAAGGGGCAAGAGTCCATGTAAACAAGTAAATAAAAAAAGGATGCAGTACACAGAATGATCTTTTTACTTTCACATGTAAAATTCACCACAAATCAGGACCAGCCTGGTTTAAGTGACCATGATATAGGAAAATGAGATGGCAGAGTTTCTAGTTTGCCTAGACATGAATTAAGAACATCCTTTTATCATGCTCAGTATAAAGCAGCTCTGCAGCAGCCATCACATAATAGGGGATGGGCTCTGAATAAAGCAGTGATCCTCTGGCCCTGAACCAACACTCATGCAGGTACACTCAGAATGTTAATCCACCACTTGTTAAGCTTCATATATATGTTCAAAATGATTTAATCCTAACAGCCTGGACACTAGGTAGTGTTTCTTAATTCAAAAGTTTATCACAGAATCATAGAATGGCTCAGGTTGGAAGGGANGTTATTACAATGAAGTTTAAGTCAATACAACTTCAATTAAATACTTGGAAAGATGTTAAGTGCTAAGTCATACCCTCCTCTTTTGTGCTTTTGATATTCGAGGATGCTGAATCTGTTGCTCTCCTCTTTCCAGCTCTATATTTGCAACCCCATCAGCTATGGAATCTGTCTAAAAAGAACAAAAGTGTGTTAAATATTCTTATTAAATATTGTTAAATATTCTTATTCTATATATTAAATATTCTTATACTCAACAAGGACTGAGATGTGCATCTCCTGAAACATTTTTAACTTCTGTTCCTACATCATTCCAGGGTATATTGATGAAGTTTAACCACAAAGATCTGTGCACAGCACACAAAGAGTAAAGCAGTAATGCCAGAAGTAAAGCATTTCCCATCCCAAACCACTGTCATGCACATTATTACTTTTACTGTAGTCTCAACACAGAGACAGTTATAAACTGTGCATCTCAGATTTAACCTGTATGTTCTCTTACAAGCTTCCACTGAAGTGGAATTTCAGCTTCTTGGCTGAAAGGCAAAGTTTCCTCAGCATATAAGGCAGCTGAAGAACCCAACAGCCCTTACTTAGCAAGGGCCATGACAATTAAAGCAGGAGAAGGCTCCACTTCCCATACCTAAGTATAATCAGCAGCTGGAAAAGACAGCTGACACTTCTCAAGAAAAAAGACAAAGCTAAGCCCATAACAGCATCAACTAGATCTCACTTTTGGAAGGATGGATGTGTTTCACTCCAAATGAATAAGCTGAGAAGTGAAAGAAAACATACATCTCTAAACCAAATCCTGCCAGGCAAAGCTATGTCCAGGGCAAGGATTTTCACCTTAAAAGTTCATAAGTTTCACCTTCATCATAAGTTTTTGACAGCTCATTTAGCAAAATAAACCAAACTCTTGAAACTAATCTAAGATATAGGTAAGCAGAAGCATTAAGCTTGATGCTTATGCATTAAGCATCTGCTTAAAAACTACAACAGAAGATTATTCTAGGGTCATAACTCTTGAAATTGAATTTGTTGGGTCACAATCAAGCCTATTTCCCTAAAAGTCATTCAAGAAAGATTTTTCACTCCCATTTTCAAACAGAAGTACATTCTGCTTAACTCTTTGTTAGGTCCCTAAGCAGAAAACACCTAGTCCAGAAAGCACAAGGCAGACAGGTTTTTGTTTGTTTCTTAACACCAAAAAGACACACACTGTTAAAGAACCACTGAAGAGCATACAGGGGCAGGGAACATTAGCATCATTCACAGACAAAGGTATTACATCACTTTAGCCATCAGCTCTATTCCTGCTTAGGTAGGAAGAAGTATCTGAACAGGCCTACTTGCACTAACAGTCCTTAAACTCAAGCACATGACACAAAGAGTTCTCTTCAGTACTGGATATACAGAATTAAGGCTGTGGATTGCCAACTGACAGGAGGCTAGGAAGTGCTAAAACAGAGCTGAATTTTTGTGTGTCATGCAAGTATTCAATACTATCTAGTTTACTCAGATGGTCATATTTCCTGCAGCTAAATTTGAATCATGTTAAGCCTATGTCAAAAATAGTTGCTTGCCACCAAACAGCAAACTGAAGACATTTCAGTATGTAGCTATGTTGCCAACGTGGCAGAACAGTAGCATTTAAGAGGACAACTCTCATCCATACACAAAGTGTCTTCTTGCAAAAAGGCCAGTTACATTGTTGATAAAATTGCAAGACAAAACACCCTGCACATCAAGTGCCTGCTGAGGGCCAACACTATTCTAGTGGTCCACATAAGACAGGGTAAAAATATAACAGGTACTTCAAAAAGTAATGACTGAGCTACTAATGTAGCCTTAAAAGCAAAGACAAATACTGCTCAATAACAACCAACAAAACCTCCACTGTTAAACACCCTCCTAGCACTGCCCATCTACCATAATAGCTGAATCTTTCCAAAGATGAAGAGGGTTCCTATTACTGCAAAGAAAAGGGGAAATCCTTTAAAGTGTTACTTCACCAAATTACATCTGTACAACTTCAGCTAAAGTTAAGGCACCTACCTTATTCTGCTCAGGTGAAGCTTCCTTCAGCTGCTTTAATTCTTCCTTGTGCTTCTGTTCAAGTTCTGCCTCCAATTTAGCAACCTCATCAGCCAGCTGTTTTCTTCTCTTTTTATCATTCTTGGGAACAGCATTTTTCAAGCCTTGAATTTTTGCTGTTGGAGAAGTAGTGCAATAAAACATTACTTCTGTCTATTGACAGTCACTGCAGAAAAGAGAACTGCAAGTCATACAGGAAAAAAAATTTACACATACTAACATCTCAGTAGGTTTTAACAGTTTGGCTGTAAGACTGCCTGTGCAATCACCACATTTTAAGGCAGCTTTTTTTCTTAAGAGATGAAAATGTCATATCTGAAGAAAAGAAAGACTTGTGTCAGGTTGCTACCATAAATAAGTGATGAATTTCATCAACGCAGTAGACCTTGGCCTGTTGCCTTCAAAAAGATTTGGAGGTTGAGATCTCAAATCCCATCACAGGAAAGATGTGTACATTTTGGATATATACCCTCCCACTTTGGGTAGTGGGGGGCCCCCTTGTCACCTTCTCTAGCCAGAAAACACCTCTGGTTCTTCAGCCTCTATCAATCAACATGCCATGTGCTCCAGCCACCTAACCACAATGCTTGGCTCCCAACCCTCTTTTAAATTTCAGCCATATCAGAGGGAAGAAAAGGCACCACAAAACAGTAGGTTCCTACAGATTTACTGACAACATGCAGCCAAACAGCATCTCTCCTCTTCTTTGACCCTCTAACTAATAAAAGGCTGCAGTTGGGCCTATTTCATTACATATCAGAAAAGACAAACAAGGAAAAGGTTGTATCAGTACACCAGCAATGAGAAGGGCTTAACAAAAAGATTATATTCAACTATAAGCCTCGACAGAAACCAGCTCATGGAGCTATTTAATTCTGTTAATCTACTGTAAGAGGGTAGGTGAAATGTGGCTCAAGAACAGTTCACATGTAGCACCGTAAGACCACACAGGTCTTCTACTATCTATACATCACTGTGGCTAGGCAGAATGTGAAAGTTTGTTTCAGATCACTCGCACTTTGAAGGAAGAAACAGATGTCTGGGCAGCAAGGACACTCGTGCTGGGTTTTCGATCTAAACTATCTTACAAAAACATACCTTCTTTAACTTAAAAACAAAGTAGCAACACTTTAATTAACATGATGTTAACGGTCTAGCCTTACGTTACGGCTCTCAAGCATTGTTAGGCTCCAAGATTACAGAGAGGCGAACTCAGCAGACCGCCTGCAAGACAAGACCCACAGCTAGCCGAAGAGTGTGGCTGTGACACCTCTGCCAGGACTCAGCGTTTTCATTACAGACCTCCTCTTCCCCTTGCGAAGGCAGAGCAAGGGCTGCTCCACCCTTTCCCAGAGCCCTGCGGTGGCCAAAGCGCCCATCACCATCTCGCTATCCATCCCCCTCCGAGCTCCTCCCGCCGCCGTCCACAGTGCCCGGCTTCGTTTCCGCGGAGCGTGCCCCAGGAGAAGGCCGAGAGCCGGACACCGAGCACGCCCCTGAGGGAACCGCACCCG